>JACVVK020000198.1:122500-397500 GCA_018292915.2 Batillaria attramentaria | reverse complement strand
AGGGCGCGGGCATTTGGGGAAGATTTGCGAGATGCACGTGAGTCAGTGTGGGGTAGGCTCTAGTAATCGACCAGCAAGGGACCCGTATCAAATTCCGGTAAAACCAATAACAAGATGGCCACCAGCCCAATATGTTGTTTCCATCCAATGACCTGCTGTAGTCACAGTCGTAGTCGTTGTGTCATGTATGCAGCCCGCGCGCACACGCCGGAACGCAAGCTCTCTGACATCAAGCATGCTGACATAAAGAAAGCTCGCCTAGCTGGTTGACGTCACAAACTTTTTGGCGTATGCGAGGTTCTACATGGGTGAATGAATTCTTGTAATAAAGTCGTTCCCCTTTGACAGAGTTACTTCCCGCAGACCTGACTGACAGACGATTGCTTACTGGTATCGGAGAAGAGACTCTCTCTCTCGCCTTAGACGCGCGCTTGCGCGCGCACGCACGCACGCACGCACGCACCCCCCCCCCCCCCCCCCCCACACACACAAATTATGCTTCTGAGTGTGAGTCAGTGGCAAAAACGAAACCCAATGAAATTCCCGCTTTCCACATGTCAAGTTGTAGAGATCGCGAAAAGATACTGCATTTCGATGCAAAATAATTTCTAGACCATCCCAGAACATGCTGGTGCAGTAACGTCAGTAGATTACGTCACCTTGGAAAGATATCGAACCTTCCAGTAAGTTGAGGAATGTTCTAGATCTGACGTGTTCAGTACGTAAGCAGCCCTGCGCAGCGTTCTGGGTTCTTCTTCTTTCACGAATTTGTTCTCCGTGCATATTCTGTTCATAAAGTGTTGGAGTTGTATTCTGTTGTATCCCGTGTCTTCTCTGCGATTGCACGAAGATGGCGACATAGTAGAAGTAAAATACACCACGTCTCCAAACAGAGGAATTCGGAAAGAAAGTGGCGAGACACCCCCAAGAAAAAACAGCATCACCTCAATCAAACATGACGCACTTACTTTACGTCAGTGCGCGTGCGTCTCTTCGATGTTTGTGAGGTGTGTGGCTTGCAGAGGAAATGTGCTGTGAGTACAAATTTTCGAGTCAACTGACGATAACGGCTGCAGTGAATTTTTCTATTTTTTTGTATATTTTTATGGCACCCCAGGCTCATTATCTATGTATGGTAGGGGCGATTTTGAGATCTAAAGTGTGTTCACCAGCACTTTCATCAGGTACGGCTTACGCCAAAAGTATAAAAGCGACAACCTCCAAAATTCACTTAGTTGAGAGTCCGTATTCATGCTATCTATGTCCCAAAAATGGAGTGGTTTAGGTAAATATTACGCCTTTAAACGCCAGAAAGCCACTTTTTTTCTGAAAAGGGCGATAACTCGCAAATCATGTGTGCAGTCGTACCTGGATCGGGCCTTCTATTCAACAATCTTGATTCATTTAGAAACCCCAAATTTGAAATCGATCGGTTCAGTATTTTCGGAGAAATAGGCATCTGAACTGGGTTCACATGCAATGTCAACTCAGGCTCGGTTTACATGAAAACTATAAGAGCGACCATTTTCTAGTAGTGACTCTGTTCAGAGTCCGTATTCACGCTATCTACTGCCAAAAAATTGAGTGATTTAAATAAATATTACGCCTGTACACGAAAGACAACCAACTTGTCTGAAAAGGGCAATAACTCCCAAATCACTTAAGCAATCATCACACGCTTGGTTTCTCTAATGTAACATTTTGATATATTTGGATACCCCAAGTTCGAAGCCATTCGGTTGAGTATTTTCGAAGAAACGGGCCTGGACACAATTCACACACACACAGCCGCACGCACACACATACGTACAGACGGCACTCACTGAGGGGGAGAAGCGCGTTCGGCGCACCGTACATGTCAGCATCGATGACGCACGTTTTCTTACGTCATTGTCAGAGTTACACATGCAAAACCGTCTCTGCGGGAGATCGGCAGTGACGTGCGTTTGTACCACAGATGCTTGCCCATGAACGTGGAAAATTTAGCCCGTCCTATGACGTTGTTTCCATTACTATGGAAACAACATAAAAAGCGAGGGAAAGTCATTCTTGGCAAGATGTCTAGCTCGTTTATTTTTCGGTGGCTACTGACTTCGAGCACACTTTCTGTGCGAGGCATTTACGTAGGAGGGTAGAGTTAAAACTTTATGGGGAACCGGCCCCCGTAGTATAGTGGTTAGTACTCCGGACCATGGACCGGGAGACCCGGGTTCGAGTCCCAACCGAGGCAAGCGGGATTCTTCCTACCTAGGTCGGCTCCTACCCAGAGCGGGTGTGCTCTGGACCCAATGGGGAGGCTGTTGCCACACAGCCGAGTTTCACCCACTTCACGGGTGCGACTTTGGGGGTGCTTCCCTTGGTATGACACGTCTTATGATGTGGATGATTACACGGCCGGCACCGCAGGTGCCGTAATTCCCGGGCCTGGTTAATACCGGGATATTTATGACAGGAAGCGAGGAATGCGGCCCTGTCCCGCAGTCTCAAACCACACGGACCCCCATAGCATCATCATACCATCATCCTCATCTCCATCATCATGCATAATAAAAATTGCGCCAGCTTTCGAGCCCTCCGAGGATTCCACCCATGACCTGGGAGGAACACCACTGGAGGTGGCAAAGAGTTGGGGCAGCAAAAAAAAAAAAAAAAAAAACTTTATGGGAAAAAGACAAACAAGTCTGGAGACCTGCGTAATTTTGATTTTATAGTAACCAGGCAAATTACACATCCGTCCTTCTACTGAACAACATGACATTTATAAATATGGATATGTGTACGCACAAAATCAGAAGTATATGTCTTAGGTACAATCACGCCTAACTCTACGTTTTCGCACATTTTGAGGTCCAAGGCATTTGTTCAGAACGGCTTTATTACACAAGATTGGAAATGGCGAATAGTCTTAAACTGCTATGTCGTGAATTGGGCGTACGTTGATTTTTGTAAGATGTAATTGAAATTGTTTTAGAAGAAGTAGAAATTGCATATGCGAGCATTTCCGAAATCGAGGTGAAAAAAGGACCTAGTTTGAATGGGGATACTGTCTGTCGTTCTCCTTTCCCACTCGTGTTGAAACGGTTCTATCAAAACACCAATAAGCTCAACTATGCTTAGAGGACAGCAGTCACTTTTTTTCTATCCTTTTGGTATTTTGATCTTTTTAACATCTTGGGAATCTTTAGACACTGGCAGTTTTCCTACACTTAACTCTGCATTTTTTTTTTGTCTTCACAATATGCAAAACTAATCACGTAAAGGCAATTTAGTGTCCTTGTTCAAATTGTTAAAAACCTTTTTCTCCTCTGTTTTACCTGATCACGGGGATTCTTGTCATACTGTAATCCTAAGAAAACAAAACAAAACAGTTATCTGCTCTGATAGAAGAGCGGTCCGTGAACAGTGTGTGTGTGTGTGTGTGTGTGTGTGTGTGTGTGTGTGCTTTTCTCCCTGGGACAACATTGGGTTTACCCCTCCCCCCCCCCCCCCCCCATCCCTCGCCCGGCCAACCAACAGAAATAACAACAAAACAACATTAACAACACACAACCACCACTAGAAACAACAACAACAACAAAAACCCAAAAAGCAAAATGAAAACATGAACAACGATACAATCAAACAAATACAAAAACAGATCACTACAAATTACGCTGGTGAGATAGCAAGAGCACCGGGGAAACTTAATGTATTTCGCTTGAAAATATTAATGGTCAAAGCTATGTTCACCCATTTCCTTTTCATGGACTGAAAGTGATGGAATATCACTCCTGAGTTTAACCCCCCCCCCCCCCAACCTAACACGGTTTTGCTTGTTGGGTACCGGTTTAGACTCAGCCGTGCATCATTGTATAGCTTTCGTTTCATTTATTCTCTATCTCTTAGGCCTATTGCGCAGAGCCTGTTAGAAACATTGTATGACTGAACGTGCGCAGTATTTTCTAACCTCCTTTTGCTCATGATTATGATTTGAGTCTTTGTCACGGAAGTTTTTATTAATTTACTGCAAATTCGTACCAGACTGCATACTAGCTTTGTAAATACGTTATACTGCTCTAAAGTTAATGGACGTTGTATGAATAATCGCATTTTATTTTTGTGCTTGAATTGTGGTGGTGACATCATATTCCTTTTTACTGAGTCTCCAAAGTTAGGGAAAAAGGGTGAATTAGCTTTAGGCATTCCAGATTTCTGACTGTTCTTCTTAGAAAGATCATACTTTTCCATACATCTTCAACACTCATTCGTAAATAACCATTACATACTGTGGGAAATTCAGATAAAGTTTGCTCCTACTAAGGAACATCTTATAATTGTTGAGTGACCTAGCGAAACCTGCCAAGGTTTGGTGCACCATGTTTGCAGCTTCCATCATCTCACAATCAACCGTTTTCACAAAATACTATTTTAATCAAGCCTGGTTTTTAAGTTGTTTTTCTACAGAGGCAACTTTATAGGAGGGGGCAGATTTCGCTACGCGCAGCAACAAGTTTCAGTGATACAAAACAAGACTGTGACGTTTCTCCAGACAATACGTACTTTCACGCACGTGACGTAACGAAATCTGCGTCATGGACATCTTACGTGCACACCATGCTGCCGCGTTCTTTTTGGCGGGAGTTGTGTGTGTGTGTGTGTGTGTGTGTGTGTGTGTGTGTGTGTGTGTGTGTTAACGGATGAAATCATGGCTATGTCCTAAACCACCTCGTGGGAGGGCTTTTTACTTTGAGATGAAATGGGCAGTCATATTCTTCAGACATACCTTTCACGATTTTTCACTTTCCGAATTTTTAGAAGAGTTATCACCCATGTAAAGAAATTGGTCTTGTTACGTACGTATTTTTACAAAAAAAAAAGTTGTTCAAATGCATTAATTTTTTAGAGTTTGGAAGTTCATCCAGTTATACTGACTGTGTTCGTAGCACAGCTCTGTAGCTCTGACAGATTTTGTGTAAAAAATAAAAATATTGTCAAGGTACGGGTGGTTTGTATATAAGGCCAAAATAACTAAGAAAAGACTCCTTCAAATTACTCATCATCCCGGCATTTTCGTCACGTGTGACAACTGCACATATGACAGGAACTACTGCACTATTATAGCTTTAGTATTAAGAATAACAGAGCTTTTAGATAAACATATTTGTTTCAAGTTTCTGCAAGAAGCACCGGTCAAAAGATTTCCAATTTTGCGATTTTGTAAGCACAGTCCAAGGTATTCAAGTCCACATTTCACCAGCCTTCTAGATCTTCCAGATTTTATGTAAAAATTAATTAGGTCAAGGAAGTCACAAAAGCAACAAGGAAATCAAAAGACATGAACACGAATCTTCTGTCAGACGAGCAGCGTGAGGGCCCGTGCACACTAGCGTCGGTGCTACATCGCACGCACGCACGCTTGTCGCGCTTTGCGTGCTGCACGCACGGTGGGGCTCTCACACGTGGAGTCAGAATCGCGCGCGTGCTGCTTTCGGAGATCTCGCCACGAGTGCTTCTGAGTGTGCGATGGAATGCGAAATTATATCTGAAACGTATCATAAACTTCAGACTGCTTGTTTGCAGTTGGAATAGAGACTGGTGATCGAGGCCACGATAACTTGATAGAATTTAGCTACAACAAACCTTTGCTGTAGAATGATGAGAGATCAGTCGGTGACAAGCGGTTTGTGTCTAGTTTTATTTACTCCATTTATGTATTTACCTTAGTGTGAGTCAGCGGAGAGTGACACAACAAAACGGCATACCCGTCGATTGTGATATGAATCGAGCTGAAAATTGTAGAGGTTTTCCTGTTCACGATACAGGTCGATGAGGCGAAACATTTCGTCTTTGCGCAATTCCGCCATCTTGGAAGAGAAGAGGATGGCGAGTGCTGGCCCTTGTGCTCTCTTCTGGTTGGCTGAATTCATGCTCCACGCGCGCGTCGAGCGCGCCGAATAGAACAGTTCCTATCCTCGCGCGACAGAATTTTTCAGTCGTGCTACGTCTGTCGCTCCGCGCTTCAAGGGGTTGCACACGTAGACACGTGACAAAATTTGCTGCACGCGTGGCGCGACAATGTCGCGTGACGCCAGTGTGCAAGGGCCTTGTGGCTGACGTCAAATGTTTAGTTCACAGACAAAATCTGTAAATTTCGTCACTGCCTCCGACATTTCACCAGCCCTCTGCATCTTCCAGATTTCATGTAAAAATACATTCAGTCGAGGAAGTCACAACACAGACAGAAAAATCACAAGACATGAACAAACATCTTCCGTCAGACGACCTGAGTGAGGCTGACGTCAAATGTTTAGTTCACGGACCTGACGTCATCTCTCTCTCTCTCTCTCTCTCCTCTCTGTATGACGACCTGTGTGAGGCTGACGTCAAATGTTTAGTTCACGGAACTGACGTTTTCTCTCTCTCGCCTAAGATTCTGGATCCGCTATGGTGTCTAGTGTCTTCGGTAGGTCTTACAGACAAGAAAAATATATTAAAAGCACTGGCAACAATAACTACAAAATAGCACGAAATTGGGAGAAACAACTTTAAAGGATGGGATCATTCATCCTTGTTGTATGCATATTTATTGTATTTTTTTCTGATTTGTGGTATGTGTGTAAATTTGAAGCAGTTTAGTTTACGTTTGCCTGCTGGACATTTGTACATTTCGATCTTTATAATATATATTTCGCTTTTTAAAAATTTATCTTCACTTTAAACTTGATAATATCAGCATGTCCTGGCAGTTGCTTTTAAGCTACAAAGGCATCCTTTGTTTAAATATCAGCAGTAACTTGGCTACAATAAAACAAAGAAGAACGGACCTTATCGGTAGCCTCGTAGCCCCACTACTGCTCTTACCAAAAATAAAAGTTAGCTAGCTGAGTCTTTTTTTTCAAGACTAGTCACAAGGGCGTTTTAACTTCGTGTGTAGCTTTGTGGATATTTTTAGTGCTTCTTTGTTATGTTACTACGTTTAGAGGAAGGAGAAAAGGAATTGGATTATAATCTGGATAGCTTTGTGTATTTTTATAAGGGACCGAAACAAAATCTGTAATGTGAAATGTATGGTATAATTATTATGATGTTGTTGACGACAATGGTGACGAGGACATCGATGCTGCTGCTGCCGCTCCTGCAGCTAGTGATAGCTGCAAACGCACCTGAGAGACTCCATAAAAATCTTTCTTCTGTTGATTTTTTTAAAATAGCGTATTGTTATTACTAATTACCTTTGCTTGTTTGTTTGTGCATCACTTGCTACGTCATCTATTCAGGCTTAGTTTCTAAACTGACAACTACGATTGATGTTTTTGTCTGTGTTTGTGTTTTCATGTTTTATGTGCAGAATTAACAGATTATGTGTGGTGTTATAAAAGTAGATGCACCAGTATGCCAGAAGAAAGGGGCGAAAGTTATAATCCTTGTTTTTGTCTGTACATAATGTTGTTTATATAATAACCTTTTTAGTGGAAATCTCAGCTGTTTTTGAGTATGTTAAGCGTATCTAACAAATGTTGTGATAACATGCCGACGCTAGTGAAGTGCCCTGCGTTAGAGATCTTTGGTCTGTGTTGTCCGAATTCAAATTCGGTTGACGGCAGCCGCTGGCACAAGAGTGATGATCAAGATAGCTTTTAAGTCCGTGATCATGACGCGATTACAGCTGTGTTTAGTGATGTTGCAAGGGCAACAACATCGGTTATAGTCCGATTTATATCGTGAATGTCCTAGTGCCAAGGACCCTTCTAGGATTAATCTAATGTCCTTTTAAAGCTTCATTCGTGTATTAGACATGTTTCTACTTCATATCAGACATACTTATGACACTTTGCGGTACGGAAATTAAGAACTTTTTTTTGTTAGATACAGCCTCATTAAGTTCGACTTTTGTAGCGTTCATGGTCAGGGAGCATAGCAAGTGACCCTCCCAAAGCATTCTGTTCCTCCTACCTGTCAAAAGAGGCTTTGTTTGTCGTAGATAAAAAAATCTAAACCCAGTCTCTTAAAGCAAAATATAAAGCGCATTGCATATTTTAAGCTTAGCTAAAATCTAAACCTTGAAAACTGAACAGTTTACTTTTGCCGAGACAAGTGTGTCATTCACAAACTGATGGGAGTGTGCATTTGCATTAAATCTTATTTTGGAGCTCAGTTTGACAAGCGATTAGCGTACATGTGTGGTCACTGTTGCACGAGAATGTGACTCTGTGTGTGTGTGTGTGTGTGTGTGTGTGTGTGTGTGTGTGTGTGTGTGTGTGTGTGTGTGTGTGTGTGTGTTATCGCGTTAGACGGTCCTCCCAACACAGATTCAAAATTGCTTAGTAAACAAGACAAATGAAAGAATCAACCAGGAACAAACATATAAAGGAATACATTGAGTAGATGGGAACAATGAGAAGCGCAGTCTTCGTGAGCCTAGCTACTACAGGACTGAAACATGCATTCCTACAGGTGTGCGTGTGTGTGTGTGTGTGCGCGCGCGCGTGCGTGTAATATGCATTTGCAAGGAGAATCTAGGTAGCATAACCATGCAATACTGATCTTCGCGAAGGAAACCGGGAATTCCCGCATGCCTTGGCACGCCCACCAGTCACGACGCCAACAAGTGCATCAGTGTATGCATGTATAAAGCCATGCGTTAGTGACGTTTATTAAAGCGCATCCCACCTCGGTTACAAACAAACAAACAAACAAACAAACAAACAAACAAACCGATTAGTTATAACAAAGCGCTACAGCTGAACATACATTTGCACCGACTACAAGAAGCAGCATAGCATACTGATCTCTCTATTTTCACTAACTGCAGCTAAGCCTCACGATGTTACTTAACCTGCTGAGATAACTTGGAATGATAACTGGAGGACTTTCATTTAGTATTTCATGAGACTGTACGTGAGGAGGTTCTCTTTGAAAGTCGCAATGAACAAAATCAGACAAAGGAGATAGTATACTGAATCACTGAATTGGACTGAGGAAACTGCACAGAAATTTCTTTAGTTGTCCGCTCGGCGCTCTCAGTCCGGCTGGCAAGCACTTTTTCAGCGACTGTTGCAACAGTGATAACACTCACCCAGTTTAATGTCTGTAAACAGTCGAGAGGACCACTCGCACAACCTGTGACATGACTGCTTTGACGAGTCAAGCAGTTGAGAAAAGCACCGACATAATGCACACACAAATCAGCCTGCGGTCTGGCAAACAGTTAACTTGTGAATTCCCGGTAGAGAAAGGCCGGCAAAGAATTAGATATGGAGGCCGCGGTACGTTCAAGCTGCTAGCCAGGTCACCACCACTGTCGGACTGATCCCACGCCTGCTGGACACTTCACTCGATCACGTCTGCTGTACCGGACTCAGAGCAAAAGGTTTGCAGTTTGTGTGTGTGTGTGTGTGTGTGTGTGTGTGTGTGTGAAAATCATATTTCTAATCTTGTACAAATTGTACAAAGTTATACAATTGTCTAAAACACTGCATTTTTGCCGGGGGGGGGGGGGGGGGGGTATAATAACACTGTGACTGGGCTTGCGAGCAGTGCCCTAAATGTGAAGCAGAAAGATGCCCCTACAAAAAGTAAGTCTCAGAATGTTCCCAAAACATTTTTTTTGCGGTGCACTTAAGCAAAGGCTAAGCACTTATTTATACGTGATTACACCAGAGGTGAAATACCGGACGCTTCAAATGTCTCACAGTAACAGGGACACTGTGAGGAAAATGATATTTAGGCTGTATCAGTTTGTATGATTTTTTCGCTGGGCTTTACAGCATTTTTTGTTACATGGTTGTGGGATTTATTCATCACTGGTGTCTGAATCAGTTTCCTGTGTGGTTTTGATTAAACGAATCTGACATAAGCTTATACAATATTCGTGTCATTATAATGTGTCTCCTCACGTCTCCTTATGCCACATCATTTTTTTTTTTATATTCAGGCCAGGCAATGGCTTAGATGACATGGAACAAACACACACAAATTAAAGGTATTCTCGATTAACAAAAAACCGCAAGCATTATGAAAGAAAGACTACCGTGCATCTATGTCACAGTTGAAGATGTTTCCACGCCTCGGAGACCACCGCGAAAACGCAAGCATGTGAGTTTCTGGTGAATTTAATGTTTTGATCGTCATTGAGGAAGACATACCATTGTGCACTTAACGAGAAGGCCCGAAACCGCGATCTTCCTCGCTTACAGCAAAAGCCTAAAAGTAAACTGAGGCCTAATCACCAGCACTCAGCCCGGTGAAGACTCGCGTGCTCTCTGTTGGCGCGGTACGCATTGCACCAGTTTTGAGTTGGATCATTCGGGCTGAGTTCTGACGTGTAATGAGCAGGTTATGAGGGCAAATGCCAGCCGCGCTGTTGGCCAGTCCAGCTTAATACTGAAGTTCACACAGACTGAAAGGTCGGCCCTGTTGATATAAACAAAAAATTCTGTGCCCATACACATTGTTTGATTTAACTTTGACTGTGAAAGAAAAGTTACCAAACATGCCTATCTCCGTGAACGGCCGCCACTTTCGGAGTAAATACATGACTGTAGTGTTTCTAGCTCCGCTCCGTTTTTCACAGTGTTGCGGTTTCAGAGACGCGGGAAAGCGTAAAAATTGTGACAGAGCAGGCTGTGCTGTCTGCATACTCGCATAGTCAATCAGTGGTAGTGAACACGCCGAGGGCAAAGGTTTTTGTTGACCCAGGAGACCTGTAAGCGAACGCATGTAACGCCCAGTAACGGACTTCGGGAATTCTCACCTGGCTTGGCCGACCTGGGCGGAAGGCGGGAGGGGGTGGGGGGGGGGGTAGGGGTCGCCAGATCACGACTTGAGTACGCCGTATGAATGATCCATTTCACTGACGATGCACGGTATAGTAGTACGTGGAGAAATGAGGTATGTGCCGATTTGTGAAAACCACAAAATGTACTAGACGAATAAATAGAGATAAGAAGCAAGCTTTTGAAGCTGCTTGCACTCTTGGTTACGCTACATGGCCACTGACCCATTCAATTGTAAATAACACAACAACCAGACAGATCTCCAAATGACCACAAAATACCCAGTATTTACGATCTATATTTTTGCTCAAAATGGATGGTAGAACAGTCTACGAACAGATACGGTATGTCAGGAAATAGACGTGGCAGATACCACTTTTGTTTGCTTGTAAATACGGTTCAAATGGGTCACGTTCGAGACTGTAAGTATGCCATGCACGCATACTATGCCAAACCATACTCATGAAAGAAAGTCATAAACAACTGCTAAAGTAAAGCTTTAGGACGGGAGCCGGTGTGGCCGAATGGTAGAGCGTTGGACTTCTCATGCTTGGGTTGTGAGTTCGTACCCCGGCTGGGGCCAAATATCTGTGCTGGCTTTTCCATCGTTGACCCGTCTTTGATATCACCCGTATGTGGTGGAAAAGGACGTTAAACCCCCAAACACCCAAAGCTTTAGGAAGTAAAACTTGATACCTTGCGCAACAAAGGCACCACTGGGACCTAACATTACATGAGATCCACAAACTATATATACATATACACACACACACACACACACGAAAGTGGCAACAATTCAAGACCTAACTTAATTAATACTGAAAATGCGTGCAGGTGAACTATGAAATATAAAGTCTCACGATTACCACGAAATGTTATTAACAACACTTGTGTTCGACATTACTAAAGCGGCTTCATAAATCTTGGGAAGAACACCATGCCGAGATAACCTGTTCCAGCTGAGACAATCACAGTAGAATTATTTCTGTATTATTTGGTTCACTACACAGAATATACAACTCTCTCTCTCTCTCTCTGTGTCACGGGGCGTGTGTGTGTGTGTGTGTGTGTGTGTGTGTGTGTGTGTGTGTGTGTGTGTGTGTGTGTGCCGGTGCCGCTCTTGTATGTGTGTTTTCTCTCTTTCTCTTCTCTTTCAGTATTTTTTTTTTTTTTGAGCGAATGGCAAAGGGATATCTGGAAACCGCCTCTACTGTTAAAATGCAGTGTCATGATAACGTTATTTGATATCTGTTCTTACCGATTTTCGGGAAAACCATTTTCCGTTAACATAGTTACGAAAGAGCACGTTCATAAATCAGCCCGCGGTCTGGCAGACTGGCCAGTGAACTTGGGAATTCCCGCTAGCGGAGCTGAGGCCATAAGGCGGCCAGGCGAGCCAGGTGTGCCCCATTTGCTAGCCAGGTCACCAACACTGCAGGCCGTAAGCTCAGTCTACGTTTGCCGGACACTTCCAAGTTCGGTTCGCCCCGTCAATAGCCGGACTGAGTCGGAGAGCGGAAAGGTATGTGACAATACGATCTTTATATGTGACCCGTTCTCACAAAAGGGACCATAAGTCGAAAATTATCAATTTTGAGATATGTATTTTACTGCAATCTACTGGTTATGCAGTTAGATTCAATATAAGAACGAAAGCTGTACTACTAAAACTAACAGAGATATCGGCAGTTGAAGTTGGCTACTCACAAGGCGGCCATACTGACCCCCGGCACTCTTTTCGCCTGTAGCGGCGTTCGGCCTAGCGCGACTTACGGTCCCTTTCGCGAGAACGGGTCACATACTGGTATTTATTCTCTGTCTATACGCTAAACGTGCGATGAGAGGAAAATATTAAGCTGAAAATCGCTCTCTTTGTTATATGTATTGAATGTTACTGTTGCTCAGTTGTTATAGTTCGCCCGGCATGAGGTGCAAATGTATACGAGTCATTATCGGAGGGGTGGGGGGGGGGGGTAGTGAGGGGGGCAAATGTACACCCAGCACTTCACCGTCTATTGGGTGACTGCTGACTTCGCCGGTTTAACGCCCGTACCTAATTTATGCAAAGTCGGCACCAAAAAGAAT
Organism: Batillaria attramentaria; assembly: GCA_018292915.2. Lineage (NCBI taxonomy): Eukaryota > Metazoa > Mollusca > Gastropoda > Batillariidae > Batillaria > Batillaria attramentaria. The sequence continues at coordinate 384,661 of JACVVK020000198.1, read as the reverse complement.
GCAGCCATCAGATGGTAAAGACATATACGCTGTTGTAATTTGTAACCTCTTCGTTTTCCGGAAACGGATCTCTCGGTGACAATATCACAGAATATCGCCTGTAAGACTTGACCGTGTAAATTGAGAGGCCCCGCTCAGGTAATCTGGAAGACTGAGCTAGGGTACATTTGCCCTCCCCCCCCCCCCCCGACTCGCTAAAGCAAATTTCGCGTGGAATTAAAAAACAAACAAACATAAATACATCTTCAAATAGCAAGCATATCAAGGATATGGAGCCAGTTTTACTTGAAACATCTCTTGGTTTTATCTGTGGTGGATCGCTCGAAACCAGAAGGTGACAAGCTCTGTCTAAACTTAGGCAATGGTCGTGCTAAACATCACATCGATAATCTACCGTGGTTGGCTTAATTCACTGAAGGGAAAGCTTCAAATTAAAACATTAAATCACATGTGGTAATTTTGTGAAAGGACGCTCTTAAACAAGAAAAATATGACTGAAATGCAACCACGTCGATCTGAGCACAACAACTGAAGCCGCGCTTGCGTTGTATATGGGTGGCAAAATGATACTCACTATTGCAAAAGTAAACCGACCGATAATAGGGAAATATACCGCAAACTTAAGTCAGTATTAAATGCTTACATGCATCGACAAACAAAACAACAAAACCCCTCTCCCCTAAACTATCAGCTATGAAATGCTGGCTAATGTGCACGCACGTTCATCGTAGGAAACGAATGGAATGGGGAGAGGCGGTGAGCCGGAAAATGGAGGTCAGGGTGGGGGTGGGGTGGGGGAGGGGGCGCAGGGGGTCGAGATTTGTGTGCGAAAGGAGTTTTCTCACAGCGGTATGTTTTGATCTGCATGCACTTTTTGCTCATGGGATTTCAGTGATGAGTTAAGCAGTACAAGCATGTTCTCATTTGTTGTTTCAGGTGTTGCCTGTGCCTAACGTCTCAGCTCTGCTCAGTCTCAGTAACCGTTCCAGTCACAGGAAATTAGGTGAGATAGGACAGCGCTAAATGAATAATTAAATGCTCTCTCTGTCTCTCTCTCTCCGACTCTGTCTGTCTGTCCGCTCTCTCTCTCTCTCTCTCGGCTCTCTCTCTCTCTCTTGCGCGGCTTTAAGCCCTAAAAACTCACTCACTCACTCACTCTCTCTCTCTCTCGGCTCTCTCTCTCTCTCGCCGCCGTGTGCTGATATGTCTGTCTCGTCTCCCTCCGTCACCCTCTTCTGTGTGTGTGTGTGTGTGTGTGTGTGACACACAGCTATACTAAATGTACTGGCTGCGGCCCTGAGCCGTGAGTTGAGTACCTGGCCACTTGCCAGCTCAGTCTTATCTGGTGACGCAGATCAGCTGGGACTTCCCGCGTAGCTAATAATAGCACAGCGGTTCTCTTGGGACCATCGTCAGTGGCTTGAGGGCCGCGTCGACTCAGTCACGGATAACTAGTGCTGCGTACCGCCAGAGAAAACCGTACCGGTATTACCGCGATATTTTTCGCACGTACCGATATTTTTCAACGGTATACCGCCGTTTCCAAAGTAACAACAGCTGATGACTGTCAGATCATCTGTATTAGTTGAAAATATAAGAATGCTAAGTGAGACGGACACAAAAAAGAAAATGCAAGATACAAATTGTTGAACACACAAAACAGATCGTGGTTTAAAGACAATATTTATTTAAACATTGTACATACACCCGGTACATAAACATTGGAATAAGAATCCGGTTAAAAATATCAAAGATGAATGAAAAGAAGAAGAAGACAAAAAGGACTAAAATATACTGATTAAGAAAGAAACAAAAACATGACTCATTCAAAGAATATATACGACTTTTGTCATGGAATGGCGAAGAAGAAAAAAAGAGGTAAAATAATCAACGAATAAACGGCGATTTGAAGATTCTAAAGGAATGACGACGACGATTAATCGCGCGAGGGACATTGGTATCGTTCGTCCAGTGCTGCCAGGAGGGAGCGAAACTGCTTGTTCTCAACCAAAGTGTACGGCCGCAAATCCTTCACTATAAAGATAGCCAACTTTTGCGTTATGTCCTTTGCCCGAGGAGAGTTGGCTGGATATTTCGTTTTTTTCGCGGCTTGTGCTTGGAAGGCTCCAGGCAGTGTCTGCTGGCGCTGTTTGACCACAGGGGCTTCAGTCTGTGAGCTGTCCGAATGTGTGGCACTACTGGCAGACAGCAACTGGTGGTGATGCCTCCTAATATGAGCATTCATGTTGCTTGTCCCACCCGCGGTTTTCACCGTAGTTTGACAGGAAAGACATACAGCCGTACTTTCTACGATCAACCCATCGGCTTTTCTTTTCTTCACTCCAAAGTGTCGCCAGATGTTTGGAATTGGGGACAATCGTGAACTCTTCCTGACTGTCCGCCATCGCTAACACTGACTAGAACTGATCAGACAGGCCCTGTGCTTTGCACGTGCGCCCCTGACCGACTTTCGCGGAACTGTCGCTGAGTTCTGGGAAGCGTGACCTACTTTCTGTTTCCTTTTATGTTCGCGGTATACCGGCTGTCACCAGACCGTACCGATATACCGTACCGCGAGGCTTTACACCTGATACAATACCGGTACACGGTAATACCGCGCAGGTCTACGGATAACCGTGGAACTGTGTACCGACTTCATACATGCACAGCCCGCTGGCATCTACATGCTCGCATTTTATTTTTCCTCGTACGTTGAGACACGAGCACACCACACAGATCGAAGCACTCCCGCCCCTGCCACTGACGGATGCAAACCTATTTACGCCACTATCGATCCGGCAGCAAATTGACAAACGATGATTATATCAATATATGACATCATGTCTGACCGGGCATCAGTCCTGAATGCCGATTTACTCCCGATGCCTTTCTTCTCCTTATCGTTTTCGGAAACCGGCAACCAGTCAGTACTGAGATCAGTAACGAAGGACAGTCGAAGCTAGCTGGCAACTGCGCATCATTGGCGTGAAGCACTGAGCAAACGTTGATTAATTTCAGTTAGGGTAGATGGGTGAAAGAGGCAAACTGTCAACTCGGATATTTATTGCAGACACTCCGTCTCTGTGTGTGTGTGTGTGTGTGTGTGTGTGTGTGTGTGTGTGTGTGTGTGTGTGTGTGTGTGTGTGTGTGTGTGTGTGTGTGTGTCTCTCTCTCTCTCTCTCTCTCACACACACACACACACACACACACACACACACACACACACACAGAGGCACTGATTTGATATGAGGCGGCAGTAAGTAAACCCTAGTCACTGGCACAGCCTACAGGTGACACGTAGACACAAGGTCACCCCTTTCGTTCCTGAGAAACTAGGCAAGTCGACATAGCATCATGATTTCCGACAAAATGGTATCACTGGCGGATGATAACAAATCTCCGGGTTTTTGTTTTCCGCAAACAGCCGCTTCTCGATTCTCCCCGCCTCGGAAAACAGTGGTATGCGATTTTCTACAAAAAAGACGGCTTTATTTTGCGAGAAAAAAAATCTCCCGTTTAGTCAGGGTTTTTTTTCGCGAAAAAACAAACACGCAAACAAACACCACCACCACCACCACCACCACCACCACCACCACCAACAACATAAGCAACAACAGAAGCCACTAAACTGGCCTGTTACCATCATGTGCAGTGACTATTAGCATAGGTCAGCCGTGAAGTAGTCTTTGTTGCTTGCGCGGCTTTAAGCCCTAAAACCCCACCCAACTATCAGCCCAGGTCAAGCCAGCAGGACATTCATGAAGGCTAGGCTGTCCCTCACATGAACACAATCATTAGCAGTATTTAAAGGTCGATCTCCCAACACATCTTACAGACTGACAGATCGGTCCGAGCTGTTGTACATTGCACCACTTACCTACATAGTTACAGGATGTCACAGGCTGGCACTGAGCCAGCAGAAGGCTACACGCAAAGGGAAAAGTGAGGAGTCCGTTACTGACATTGTTACTGTCACTCATTGGTTGGCGATGCTAGGGGCTAATGCTACCATATTTACGCAAACATGTCGCTCTGAGCTGTGTTCGTGGTATCTATCATCACAACATTTAGACACATGGACAGTGACAGCGTCTGTAATGCCGGCACCGAGCCAGCAGAAGCGTACTCGATGACGCGGTGACCACACTGAACGCTCCGGTAGTATAACAAAGGTGTAATTTAAATGCTCGACCGCTTGCTCAAAGTCTAAACAACCTTGTACGGCATTAAGAACTGTACTAATCATCAATAAAAGAAATGGAGCGCACAGGCGCACTGACGGGCGACACTGTTGCCAAACATAAGTTGGCTCAGCAAACATGGAATTAGCCCGTTTAAGGCAGTGTCCGGCATTTGAAATACACGTGGCCAGTACACCAGCATCTGTGTATTGCATCTACAATTCTACCTATCGTTAAACATAGTAGACAATTCGAGTGCTCGTACGCCGGTACTGGCGCACTCACGGTTGAGCCAGACTGTTCAAACTCTTGAAACAAGCGCGTTTAATACGTGACAAACATGCGTGGGCTTCCTGAGAAAATAAATCTGTTCCTGAGGAATGTCCTAGTTTCCGAAAAACGAACGTGCGAGCCCGCCCGGGGTCAACTGCACAAACACGCCACGACGCTCAAGATGAAGGTCCCTTTGAGCCATCGGGGAATCAGGTTTGCCATTGATTCGCGTAGCGATGACTAAACTAGGGTTTCAATGGTGACCCCAACGCCCCCCCCCCCCCAACACACACCCCTCCTCTCTCTCGTCTCAGACGCACGTCTGAAGGTAGGCGACTTGGTTCAGACACGGTCAGTTCAGTGAAAGCATACAGCAAATTGTTACTGATCCAAATTGAATTTATATAATGTTAAACACACACACACACACACACACACACACACACACACACACACACACTCGATCAAGATTGACAGAGAGATATGTATTTTGTGCAAGTACTGCAAAACCCCAAAACAAACAAACCAAAAAAAAACAACAACAAAAAAACAAACAAACAAATGTCAGCATACATTTTCCAACCCTAACGCTAAATATTATTTTCCTGTCCGAAATCAAGACTTTGTGCCTTTTTCTCATCTGACTAACGTCTGTTGTGGCGACTGTTAACTGCAAAATTAATGTGTGAGGTAGGCGGGTAATGAAATAATGCCGTTTCTGAAAAATGGCCCGATTTCCGAAAAACGAATCTGCGTGGACGTAACGCCTGCACAACTGCACCAAGCACAAGTTGCACGAGGTCCCCTTGAGCCATCGGGGAACCAGGTTTTTCGTTGGCTCGCTTAAGCGATGACTAGAATGGGGGTTTCAGCAATCACTTCACAGTACAGTAACCTCCTCCCCTCCCTCTCCTCCCCCCACTCCCACACATACACACACACCTGTCCCTCTTTGATCCCCTCCTCTCGTACCATTTGTTCTTCATCGCGGTACGCTGTGGTATCATCTGTTCTTGGGTTAAGAAATAAAGCCTAAACCCCCCTTGCCCCCCCCCCCCCAAAAAAAAAAACAACAAAAAACTACAACAACAAAAAAAAAACAAAAAACAAACAAACAAAAAAAACAACACCAAACCCCCCCCCCCCCCCCCAAAAAAAAAAAACCCTAAAAAAATAACAAACAAAACAAAACACCCCCCCCCCCGAAAAAACAACAACACCACATCCAAAACAAAGCAAAAAACAAAACAACAAGACCCCCCCCCCCCCCGGTGGGTGGGTGGGGGGTCTTGTTAAAAAAATTACAACACATAATCATGGACATAAAAGTGGCAAGTTTATGAAAATGTTATTCAAAAACAATTTACGATGTAGCCAACGCACGCACCCACCCTTACACACACACACACACACACACACACACACACACACACACACACACACACACACACACACACAAACCAAACCCAACTTGAAAAACCCAGGCATTTGCGTCAGTGTGGGGGCAGTTGGAATAAAAACTACTGACTCGTACATATGACACTCAGATGCGTCAACCGTTTAGTAATTAAGCAATGCGGTGACAGCTAGACTGTTCAAACTCTTGAAACAAACGCGTTTAATGCTGACAAACGTGCGTGGGCTTCTTGAGAAATTAATTTTGTTCCTGAGGAATGTCCTAGTTTCCGAAAAACGAACGTGCGAGCCCGCGCGGGGTCAACTGCACAAACACGCTGAAGATGACTAAGGTCCCTTTGAGCCATCGTGGAATCAGGTTTGCCGTTGATTCGCGTAAGCGATGACCAGACTAAGGATTCAATGTCACTCCACCCCACCCCCCACCCCCCTCATGCACACCCCTCCCCTCTCTCATCTCGTCAGACGCGCGTCTGAAGGTAGGCGACTTGGTTCAGACACAGTCAGTTCAGTGAAAGCATCAGTACAGCAAATTGTTACTGATTCAAATTGAATTTATAATGTCACACACACACACACACACACACACACACACACACACACACACACACACACACACACACGCGCGCGCGAGCACGGAGAGAGAGAGAGAGAGAGAGAGAGAGAGAGAGAGATGTATTTCATCCAAGACCCAATTCAGTGATTTTAAAGACAGCAGTACAAATAAAATGGAAAAATATATACATAAAAACGGCCAGGACAGTCTTTTGAACCCGACTTCTAAATATTATCAAGCTGTAATTACTTTCAGGTCCGTTTTCGAAAAGAAGACTTTGTGTCTTTTCCTCATCGGACCAGTATCTGTTGTGATGACTGTAACCTGCAAATACCTACGCTAATTTGAGGTAAGTTCAAGTATTACTATTCTTACTAAAAAAAAAAAAAAAAAAAATGTGATGTATAATTTATATACATATATATGGGAAGTAAGTAAAGCTGAGAGCGCTCCCTAGATCTAGGAGGTGTGTGCTTTGTATGCCAGTGGACAAGTCCGCCTTGCCCTGTATTGGCTACAAGCCACAATGGAGGGGGGGGGGGGAACCTACCATCCCACCGCTGAAACGTCTAACAGATTTAAGGGTATCTCACCATTCATAGGGTCCTCATTCCCCTCCCACCGGGAGGAAAATGGTCGGTATAACCAAAGCCATACGAATTGGTGATTTTAGCCGCTCACGACCATGGTTTCGGGTCAATGGGACCCTCATCAGGTGAGCATGCGGCGATACCCGCGAGGGCTGCAGCGTCCAACCAGCACTAAAAGGCTGCCCCAGAATAATCTGGTGCGTCTCCAGTACTAGCAGACGTCGCTACCCTAAAGCTCTGCAGGAGGTTTCAGCGGAAAAAGACTAAATGATTTAGAAGGAGCAACTGCCTAGGTGTAATGTCGTGTATTTACATTTAATATAGAATAGGAACAAAGGCGTCGCTTTAGCGACGCCTTTGTTCCTATTCTCTCTCTCTCTATATATATACGAGGGCTGTTCAAATATTAATGGGAATGGGCCTGCCATTTTATAAGTAAACATCGCACAGAAAATAATTTTATACCAAAAGAAAATCTGGCTCAAGCCCTATAAACATGCAGAAAAGAATGATGACATCATGATGCATTTTAGAGTATGACCTCATTAAAATCGTCATCCAAACTGCTGAGCCAGAAAACCATGGACGCCGAGAATGAGCATTTTCGCTTCTACACATTCATGAGGCTAAAACTCGGAGACAATGGCAAGAAAATCCTTCAAGATTTGCAAGCTGTTTTTGGAGCCAAGTGTGTCGGTAAGAGCACAGTTTACATATGGGTCGAAGCTTTTCTAACTGAACAAGGGCCTTCAAGCTCAGGTACCAGTCCGGGCCGTCCACTCTCAGCTCGGAACGAAAGAAACATTACCCTTGTGAAAAGCCTGATTGACGAAGACCCACATTCGACCATACGCGAGTTGAGTGAAGCATGTGACCTCTCTATCGGCACCATACACAGCATTCTGCATGAAGATCTTCAAATGAGAAACTCGGCTGCAAGATGGGTACCCCATCTCTTAACTGACGAACAAAAGAAACGGCGGGTTGATTGCTCACGCCAACTGCTTCAAGACTTTGAGCCAAATGGACCAAAACGCCTGTGTGACATAGTGACCGGTGATGAATCTTGGCTCACGTTTTACGGCATCCCCAACAAACGCTGCAACCGGGCGTGGGTAGGCCCAGATGGAGACCGACCAGTTGTCCTGAGGCCAGGATTTCAGAGCCGGAAGCGTCTTTTCTCTATTTTTTTCAGCACCCAGGGCGTCGTGGCTCTTGATATTCTTCCGGCGAAGGCTGCCATCACTGCCACGTACTATACCAAAGTGGTGCTCCGGAAAGTGGTGGATGCGATCTGCGAGCAGCGCCCAACCGTTGGAACCTCAAGGACCTTAATGCTGCATGATAATGCAGCCCCCCACAAAGCCAAGATCACCACGACCTTCCTAGAGGAAAGAGAGACCAAAGTCTTGGCCCATCCCCCCTACAGTCCGGACTTGGCACCGTGTGACTTCTGGCTCTTTCCTATCTTGCAAGAGCGACTCGCTGGACGCAAGTTTGATCGAATCCAAGACCTCTCAAAAGCCGTGAAATCAGAGCTCGAGGGTATCCCGAGGGAAGAGTACCAGAGGGCGCTTCATATGTGGCGAACAAGACTGGAAACGTGCATTCGGGCCAAGGGTGAATACTTCGAGGGGATGTAGAAGTTTGGAGTCGATCCGATGCAAGACACGTGAGTAATGGCAGCATTCCCAATAATATTTGAACAGCCCTCGTATATATATATATATATATATATATATATATATATATATATATATATATATATATATATATATATATATATATATGAAAAATGCTCTAATATCACATTATTCAGTATCAATACAGTCCTGTCCCAGACTGTTATGCAAAAGATCGTTATTACTGAAGCATGTGACAGTGGCGTGAAAACACCAAATTTCATAGATTAAAAGTTGACGAAACCTTTATAGGCTTTATGACAATGAACTGTGAAGCAGGATCTGTCTTCCGTTTAAAAGTCGGAAACGCCATGTTAAAACACTGTAAACTTTTTTTTTTCATGAGCAGCTGCTGTCGCCAGCACGCAATTCTTCTTGCCTAAAGCAGGCCTGAATAACTCAGGTGGTGTAGCTTGGTATTCTGCACTTTACGACTAGTATGTATTGCTAGGTAGGATTTGTTGTCCAAGGGAGACAAGATTGAGCAGTAATGACTTCTCGTCTTGTAATTATCTCCCTTTAATAGTTACGATGGAGACGCTCGTTGTGATTGCTTGTTTGTAATTTTTTTTTCTTGGTTAGGGGATGTATCTCACACTCACACATCGGGAACTGTTTATATTCCTATGCCCGGTAAAACGAAACTGGCCAATCAGTCACTGACTTGTTCACTGAGTTTTCAACTTAGCGAGCCTGAGCACGGTACACATGACCGGCGGGTTCAGTGACCGGCGGCATAGCGCCCCCCCCCCCCCCTCCACACACACACACACACACACACTGTGACACCAGGAATATAGGTAAGTAGCCAATAGCTGACCAGAACTAAAAGGTGAGAACACATCATCCGCCCGACGCCAACTTTCACAACTGCATCTCAACCCTCAAACTACATGATGCGACCATATAAACTGAGTTGCGCTGCGCCGTGTGGAGTGTTCGTACACTTGTCCTCTTGTTTCAGGAATTTTGGACATGGTCTTTGGCAAAAGAAGTCAAGTTTAAAGATTTGGTCGGATATTTCCTCATCCCCTGAAACACACTGAGACTATTGATCTATGGATGACGAATTTTATTACCTCACCCCTCGAGAGAAGGAGGAAGCAGTCAGACGCCAGAAGGAATATGACGAAACACGTGACAAAACCGGGTCATCTGACGTCAGTTCCACCAATCAGTACGACAAGACGCGCGGGACAGATGAAGTGACTTCACACTGGCCTTATTATGACACATCTAAAGGTTTTGAAACCAAGTCGATTTCTTTTTACCCCGAGACAAACAACGACGCAAGGGAAACAACTTCTTCCTCGCCAGAGTCATCAAACAGTTACTGGCCTAGCTTCCCCTGGTCAGGCACAAGCAGCCCGTCTGAGACCAATCATGAGTCGGCCAAAAAGTCGTGGCGTCCCAAATTTTTACAGAGTAAACCAGATGACAAACTTCTCAAGGCGGAGACGAGGGTAGGACAGCTTGAGGCGGAGCTGGAAAATCTGCGCAGGCAGAATCAAACTTTGGAACATCGCACTACAGAACTAGAAGAAAACCTACGAACGGAGATCACGAAATCTAGAGGCCTGCTGAGAGACAAGGACAAGCTCGAAATTGATTTCGCTCTCCTGCAACAAAACTTGAGTCGCGCGGAGGAAGAAAACAGTTACCTGAAGGAAAAGGTAGCAACGAGAGAGAAATGGTTCGAGGACGAAAAGGCCAAGATTGAAGATCATTTTCAGTTTCAGATGCGAACACAAGCACAGTCACTGAAAGATGAGAGGGAAGAAGTGGAGCGTATGTACGAGGCGAAACTGGCGATGCTGAAAGAAGAAAGGGAGAGAACGCAGAGGAAACACGAAGCGGAGTTACTTTCCATGAAGACCAGACTAAAGCAGGACAGAGAGAGAGCACAAGAAGAGCTGATAGAACGAGTCTCCATGACAAAAGAGCAACAGAAGAAGATGGAAAGCAAGAGCACTGAACAGCTCGAGAGTGTTAGAAGACATCTGGAAGAGGAGCGGAGAGAACTCCAAGCACAATTCGAGAGCCGTATTCAGTCCGTGTACGAAGAAAAAGGGAGTTTGCGAAGAGATTTTGAACAACAACTTCAAGAACTGAGATCAAAAATGAAGGAACACGAAGAAACCACTCAAAGACATCACGCTACGGCGCTCCAAGCAAAAGAAGACGAACTTCACAGACTGACAACGTACTATGAACGACAGATAAGTCAGTTGAAAGACGACACCAAAAAAGATTTACAGAGAATGCAGCAACTTACCGCTGACCTCGAGCGCTCATTGAAAGAAGAAATGGACAGAATGCAGAGACGATACGACACTGAGCTACAGACACTGCTGAAAGACACCAAGGAGGAGAAGCAATCGATGCAACACCAACAGCAACTTCGCCTCCAAAGTGTGCAGAAGGAGATAGACGAGCTGCACAAGCACTACACTGGCCGACTTCGCTTCCTGGAGGATGACACGAAAGAAGAGAAGAAAAGGATGCGGCAAAGACACGAAACTATGCTTCGGTCAGGGGAGAAGGTTCTTGAGCGTCGCGACCAGGAAATCAACGACTTGTTGGACCTCCGTCAAAGGAGAGAAGAATTTCGGGACTCCAGTCACCGGTCCTTTAACGATGAGAGATCACATGACAATTCGCAAGGGACACTACTCGCTCTTCCTGCTGCTAGCTATTTACAGAAAGAATGACAAGGACTGTTCTCTTGATGTACACTTCTATGTACATCATACAAGATTAGGAAAGGAAAAAGAACTGTAAAAATACTCGTCAAATGTCATGTTAATTGTCACTTACTAGCGATGTGAGCAATCATTGACTTATCATTGATTTTTTAATTTGAATTTTCTTTGTCAGCACAAAGGAATCTAAATTTATACATGTAAGCAGTACTGCTTTGAAGAATAGGACATGCGAGCCACTCGGTGACTGGTGAATTTTGGGGAAAAATACATCATCCATCTTTCGATGTTTACATAGAATTTACAATCGTGTTGTGAAGTTTAGAGCTTGTGCATCGAAAGTGATGAACATTTTTTGCCAGTGTCATACATGTATTATTGAATACACCTGATTCCAGGCTCACGTGTGTGTGTGTGTGTGTGTGTGTGTGTGTGTGTGTGTGTGTGTGTGTGTGTGTGTGCGCGCGCGCGCGCGCCACATCCTCTCTCTGTCTCTGCGAGTGTAAAAAGTAGTAGGGAAACTGAAGCCAGCATGTGTAGTTAAACAAACGGGTTAATAACGACTGTATCTTGAAAAAAATGAAGGCATTTTGTAAATAGGATTTTCATCGTAGTGTTCCAGAATTATGACTTCAGTCTTGCAACTGGAATACAAGATACAATATGTGTCAGTTGATCGGCCAGTCTTGGCATGCCGCTATGTCATAGCTCTTGAAATTCACAAAAGAGAGCACAGTTAACCTTTCTTCGAAGACAGTCCGGATCTGAACTCAAGACAATCAAAGCCATTTCTTGGAAGATGTTTAGATGTTTGCGTCAGCCCTTTGACCCCCCCCCCCCCCCCCACACACACACAAACACGCCAGACATGCACTTGACCGTGATACTGTCAATATAGAAACGCCTAAAGAGATTTAGATGTCATTCAGTTGTCATTACACTGTGTTTAGAAAAAGTGTATATTTCACCAACAGAAAGAGACGACAGATGTGAAAATGTTGACGAAGCCAAACTGGACAGGAGTACTGTCTGACTCGTTTCAGGTTCACCATTGGTTAGCATCACAACCTTCTCTGAATGGGCGGTGGAGGCTCAAAACGTCGCCGCGCGGAAGCAGAAGCCAGACTAAGAGAAGCTGCAGAACAAGCGAAACGACAAGCGGAGGAAGAAGGAAGAAGAACGATGGAGCGGTGCATACAATCCCTTCAGAAGGAGCTGCAAGACTCCAAGGCCCTCATGTCCCAGGACAAAGAGATGGTCAAGGACATGATGAACAAGTTCATTGCGGGCCAGGCTGACATGAAGCAACAGTACCAAGGGATGCTGAGGGAAATGGTGCAAAAGGACGCCATGTACGTCCAGGAGAGAACAAACGCAGAGCAACGCCATAACCAGCAGATGGTCGCCATGAAGGAGGAGAGGGAACATTTGCGTGAGGGTCACGAGCGCACAGTTGGAGCGCTGAGACAAGACATGAAACAAGAAAGAGAGAGATTGCAGAGAGAGCAGGAGGCACAGCTGAACGCAGTCAGAGAAGACATGAGAGAAGACAGAGAGAGGAATCAGCAGGAGAAAGCCCAGATACTGACCTCAATGAAGGAGGAGAAGGAGGTGATGCTGAAACGACACGACGAACAGATAGACGTACTGAAATCCGAAATGAAGGAAGAGAGAGGGATGATGCAAAAACATCTGGACGACAGAGTCACGGCCATGAAGGAGGAGAAAGAACACTTGGAGAAGCAGCATGAAAGTCACATTCAGACCTTACAGACAACGATGAAAGAAGAAAAAGAGATTATAGAGAAGCATCTAGAGGAAAGAGTAGAGTCGATGAAGGATGAAAGAGAAAGACTGGAACACAACTACACCGGCCAGATCCAGTCCTTGAAAGAGGACAGTGAGAAGACGAAGAAAGAGCAACAAGAGCAGATGCAAACGATGAAGAAAGAGATGACCGAGGACAAACAAAAGATACAAGAATCCTACGAGACTCGACTCCAGACAGAGAAACAAGAATACAAGGAAGAAAAGGAGAGAATCAACCAGGACCACTCTCGTCAGATGCTGGAAGTCAAAGAAGAAATGAAGGAAGACAAAGAGAGGATGGCACAGGGCTATGAACGCCACTTGCAGAACGTCCGAGAAGACAGGAAAGAAGAAAGAGAGGTGATGGAGAGGAACCAGGACCGCCTGATGCGGCTGATGGAGAACCGTGACAAACAGTTCGAGAACATGATCGCCTATCAGCAAAGAACAATGGACTACCTGATTGAAGGCCAGCTGCCGAGTATGATCATGTACCAACAAAGAACTATGAACATGCTGCTGAGCGGACAGTTGCCCCAGCCCAGATCGTACGGCTTTGGTCGGTTACAGTCGTCAGACGTGCAGTTTGAAGAGGATTATCAGCAGACGCCTATGATGGTTGAAGGGCGGATGGCGCCTGCAATCAACTATGAGCCGGATGCGTACGGGAATCTAATACCACGTCATCACCAGATGTCCGATCGTATGTTGTATCCTCCAGAACATTACCAGGGTGATCCCAGACACAGGCCAGCAAGCGGAGGAAGAATGGACCCAAGAATGCAACGTCCACAGATGAGATATCACGAGCCTCAGTCGCCCCTAACCGAGGGACATAACCAGACTTCCAATTTGGATGAGGCAGACGCTGTTGAAGAGGAAAACAGAAGACGGCAGGGGCTGAGTCAGAGCGAAACAGTCCAAGCGTCAGGCCGTGGACAACATATGCTGCCACCCCGACCTTCTGCTACAAACCAGCCCATGTATGAAACACGTAGAGGGCAAGACATTGAGAGGGATCTTACCATAAATGGCGTGAATCACACGGGAGCAGGTGCGACACGCCAAGAAGCAGCTGATACGCAACAGTTCCCACCACAAGGTGCAGGCCCAGCCATGTTTTCGTCATCAAGAGATACTCTCTGCGAAAATGGCCCAGCGAGACCTGAAGGGAGAGGCGACAGAGAGGCCGAATTTGCGACGTCTGAAACAAGTTCTGTAGCACGCGCCCCTTTTCCTGGGCGCCGTAGTTTTGAGCAGCCGACGCGTTTTCCCCAAAGAGAATACGACCACGGCAACGTACGGCGAGCTTTCACCCAGCCAGGGCAGACCGACAGAATGTACGATCCGAGAGAAAGAGAGTTTGATCCGCGCGACTTCAGTCATGGACAGCCAGCGCCGGGTATGACCGCACCCAGGAATCCCCATGCCAGTCAGCGTTTTGAGGGAATGCCAGGACGTTACAGAGAAGGCCAACCCGAACTAAGTCGACCATCGCTTGGCCGGGAAGCCGATATGGCTCACTTTGGGCAGCAAGACCCTGGTCTGCCGATGCGTTTCTCTGGTTCAGCCGACGATGAAAACTGGTATGGAAGACGGCCGATGAGCGGGAACCAAAGAAACAGGCACCCTATGTTCGACTCTGATATGGGAGACTTTGGATCTGAGTTACCTTATCGCGGATCTAGAAACGTCCCTAGGGCGACAGATCCTCAGATGACTGGCTTTGGGGGCAGCATGCAAAGACAAATGGGAGAGAGTTCTGCACTACGGCATCAGCTGGGAGAAGGTTCCGGCTACCGACAGCCTTCTAATGACAACCAACGCCCGACGTCACTCACTAACGGTGTCTGCAACCACGAGAGCCCAGGAAACGAGCGTGCTTCCCAAGATCAAGCTTACGGGACACTCCCGTCACCTGCCTCGCCACTGGCTCACGGGGGAACGCAAGAATCTGGAAGACTGGAGACGGACAGCAATTACCCTGACGACGATGGCGAGAGTCTCAGTTTTGAAGTCTTGAACATCTCCACCAGTTACTCTTCAACGAACGCCAGTGAAGACTGTGAACAGGGCGCAGCAGCTTTTACCGAAACAGAAGCTCAGCAGGCCAGTGTGCCAGTTGGTGCGCAGTAAAACACCCGAAACCGCTTCTTGTGCACATACAGAATCAACTTCAATCAGAATCAAATTCCAACAGTATTTGTAGAAGGAATGGATACTCGATAATCTCAAGTATTCAGCTGATCTGAGAATCACTTTGTGTAATCACTACTTCCACACTACTTCCTGTGAGACCTTTTTCCTCAGACGTATTTGAGTGCATCGCTAATAATTATTTCATCTGGAAATACTTTTCAACGATCGAACTTTAATTTTTTGTGTGTAAGTGTACAGTGTTTTCAGGAAAAAAATTCTGTAAATAAGTAATTTTGAAATGTGTGCATGAGTTTTGAAAATCCATGTTGCAATTTTATGTTTATCATTTGTACGTATTTACGTGTATTTTGAATGATGGCCAGTACTCCAGTCTGAGTCATTATTGTGCAAAGTGACCAACAGTAACATGTTTAACACTTTCCTTGTTCTCATCAATATTCGTCAATTAGAAACCAGTATCGTGCTAGTGCTGGCGAAATTATGTGCTATATTATTTGCTTGGATGGCATTCATCACTTCACACACACACACACACACACACACACACACGCACACACGCACACACGCACGCACGCACGCACGCACGCAGATTGTTTCGATGATTATTAATACTCACATCTGTTTATCTGCCATGCAGTCTTACTGAATAACCGAGATGGATTTGTTTCCCAGAAACAATAGAACATGTAACCATTTGGTGATTTCGTGGAAAACTTTCGGCTGATGATAACCACAGTATATCTTTAGCTATCTTTCCCAATTTCTTTTCCCGTTAAGAAATAGAAACTGTATCAATGTCATTCGGAATGAATTCTTCTTGCCGTACCGTTTAAGCATGTAATTCCTCGTGAAGGCAGTGTAAGTTTATCAAAGGAAATATGAAGGGAAGGGTGTCGAAGGAAATGTGGAGGAAAGGACGTCGAACGAAGCGAAGGGGAGGAGGGAAAATTAAAACTGTATGACTGCCCAGTATTGCCAGAATTTACCATATATTGTTTGGTATAACTTGGGCATCAACTACTCATGTGAACTTTAATGTTGTGGCTCTCAGTAACATTATGTCTTCTAAATAAACGACAATGATTCTCCGCCCTGGTGTTGACTTTCATTTTTATAAAACAAAGTAAAGAGTATGTCTATATGCTATGTCTATTCAATGACGTTAGTGTTATAGGGTGTATCGTGAAATAACGTTGGCAGAATGTATATATTCATAAACAGTTCATTGAACCGTACACGTTGCATTCAAACCTTCAACAAACACTACGCGCGCGCGCGCGCGTGTGCGTGCGTGTGTGTGTGTGTGTGTGTGTGTGCGCGCGCACGCGTGTCTTTTTCTCCTCAATTGATGTCACCTTGTTTTGACGATTCCGACGGATGTAAACGACACTAAAGTGTTTACGATGCAACCAGAAATACGATTCCCTGCACATTATCCTAGGTTTTATCACTGCAATCCTAGAACTAGAAGGAGTGTGTCAGTTAACTTTAAAGCCGGTAATTCGCTGAGTACATTAAAGAAAGAATAAGATACTTGAAAGGGTGCTAAGTATGATGTTGAGTGCTAATTATCAAGTAACAAAGTTAGTCCCATAAGCATTCTAACTCGAGCCTTAGTAACAACAAACCTGGAGTAATCGCTAGATATTACCAAACTAGACACAGCAGGTTATAACCAAAATCTTCATTTCGCTACACCGGTGGCAATGGCACCTCTAATGACAAGAAGAACTCCTTGTTGTGTCACTGTCAAAGCCCAGCACTGAAAAACAGCATCTGTTCTATGTGCAAGTCGGTTACATCACGCATTATACAATATGTTTTGCATTTTCTTCAGCCGAGCTGAAATCAACAAAGTAAAATAATATCCGTAGATGGTACATATCGCTTCAAAGACACCGGATGGTATCGGTCTCACGAAGCCACCCTCGGCTGCTTGTTTCAGGTCTCACATCGAAAGCCTTTAGAAACCTTCGAGAACTGTGCAGATTTCGTCCACCAGTAACGTCGCAAAGATGTGCACGAGAGAATCGAAGAAGGATCTGCGCGCTGAACTTTCCCAGCTGAAAGAACGAGCGGCCAAAGCCGAGGAGAAGCACGAGAAAGAGAGGGCGAAGTTCCACGGGATGCACCAACGACAGAAGGAGTACTTTCAGTCCCTACTGGAACAAGACCAGGTCCGACATGAGCAAGTTTACAAGCAACAGGCTGAAGATAAAGAAAAAGCACAGCGACAGAGCGAAGACTTACAACTTAATTTGTCTGTAGAAAGGTTGCAACACGAAGAGTCACTGAAGGAGTGCAAGAGGCAGCTGGAAGCAGAAAAGGAGAAGTTGCAAGTCGATTACGAGTGCAGTAAAACAGCAATGAAGAGAAACAGCGAAGCGGAGTCCCGAAGTTTAACCAGAGCATACGAAAATCATACACATCTGCTGAGGACAAACATGGAAGAGGACATTGACAGCATGAAAATGTTCTACGACAACCAAGTGAAGTTGCTGAGAGAAGCAATTGACAACACACAGAAGGATCATCTCGACCAGGTTCATTTACTGCGACTCAAAATGGAAGCGGACAGGAACAGAAACAATGAAATCAACGAAGAAAAGGCCAAACTTTTGAAATCTGAAACGGAAAGAATGACCCGTGATCAGCAGAAAATGTACCAAAACCAAAACCAGAAGCTGGAAAATAGATTTAAAGAAATCCAGAAAAGTTACGAAGACCAGCTGCGAGAGATGAAAGAAAAGTTGGCACGAGTGGAGAGTAGCTACGACGCACAGGTGCATCTTCTACGGGAGGCAAATATGAAACTCCAAGAGCAGCATAACGCCCAGATCAAGCTCATGAAGGAGGAAACGAATGAGGAATTAGTTTCGCTGCAGAAGAGCCACGAAGAGCACATTCAGTCTCTTAATACAAACATTGCCTGGATGAAGGAGGAACACGAACAACAGCTGCAAGCAATGACCAACACAGCCAGGGAAGAGAGAAACACACTCGCAATAACGTTTGAAAACCAGATACAAGCACTTCTTGACGAAAATGAAAGAACGCGAAGAGAGCACCACCAAAGCGTACAATCGCTGATGGCAGAAAACTGGGAAAGACAAGTAGTACTTGAAGCTAAAGCGGAAAATGAACGACAGAAAATGCGCGAAGAAATGCAAGAGGTCAAGACGATCCACGAGGAGCAGCTGCAATCCATGAATGAGGAAATGGAAGTGTTGGAGAAAGACCATGCAGCGCAGATTCAATTGATAACCGATCAGGCAAAGGCAGATCGTCAAGCGCTTGAAAAGACCCACCAGGACCAGCTCCAGGCTTTGAGGGACGACAGAACCAGAGACCAGAAAACCCACGACCATCAGATACAGATCATGGAACAGAAACACAACGAAGAGAGGAAGGAACACACCCGCCAGATACAAGCATTGAGGACAGAGTTTGAGGAAACGGGCCAACGAAATGAATCGACAATCAGAGCACTGAGCGAGAACGCAAACCGAATGCAAGAAACTCACCAAGACCGTGTACGCACGCTGACCGAAGACAGAGACAGAGCAAAGAAGAATTATGAGACACAACTACAAGCGATGACAGCACAGAAGGAAATGCTGGAGACGACCCACACACACGTTGTCGAGATCATGAGAGAGGAAATGGACGACGAACTGAGCAAACTCCGCAAAATCCACTCTGACGAGCTCGAGTTACTCCAGAAAGAGAAAGAGCAGTTGGAAAAGTGTTATGAAAACGTGGTGCAGCTAATGAAGAAAGAAAGAAAAGACGAGAACGAAGCATTGAAACTCGCCCACGATGCGCTTGTCCACGAGATGGAGGAGCAGGCTGCAGCCACTCAGCGCCAGTACGAGAGTCAAATACAATCACTTCAGCAACAGAGTGATTTCATGCGTCAGAAACACGAGTCTGATGTGCAGCACCTTCAGGCAAACCACAAAGCAGCAACTGATAAATTTCAGACAAAGTTTGCTGTACAAATGATGACAATAACAGGAGCGAACGAAAGAGTGCAGCAAACCCTTACCTCCAAGATACAAGCAATGGAAGGGGAGAAGGCAAGACTACTGGAAAATCACAGTGTAGAAATGGAACACTTAAAGGAAAACTTTGAGAGAGAAAAGCTCCACATGCAGAAAGTTACTGAAGGTCAATTACGGGCTGCAGAAGAGGACAAAACTAACACACAGAAAGCCCATGAGGAGAAAGTCCAGACACTTGAAGCTCGCCTGAACAAAGAAATGTCACTGCTGAAAACTCACTATGAAGAAAAACTGCACGCAGAGAAATCATACAGCGACCGTATGGAGAGAACGCTTTACAGCCAGATATCATCACTGGACGAAGACAAGCTCCGGATGCAGACACTGTTTAAAGACCAGCTAGAGAAGGCAGAAAGCGAAAAGCACGCAATGAAGACAGAGCATGAAAGTCAACTCAAGACTGCCTCTGCCAAACTGGAGACAATGAAGCAGACCCACAACGCTCAGATGCAGGTGGTCGAGTCTACACTGAAGACAGAAGTCGACAGAATGCAGAAACAGTTCGACTACAAGATCCAGACGATGAAGGAAGACCTGGAAGAGGACAGGAAGGCGATGCAGCGAGCGTGCGACGATCAGCTTGAGTCCATGAGAAATGCAATGAAAGAGGAAAGGGCAAGATCTGAGAGACGAAACGCAAGTGAACCCGAGTCCAGCAGAGAAGACTTGCGGGAAGAAAGAGAAGCGCTGGAAAGACGGCACGATGCAGAGGTCATGTTCCTGAAGAATAAAATGAACGAAGAAAGAGAGAAGACGGCGAGGAGGCACGAGCGCCACGTGAATTCCATGAAGGAAGGCCACAAGGAGGAGGTCAGCGCTCTGAAGAAGCTGCACGAGGATCGGGTGGAGAGACTGAAGGACAGACTGGAAGACGCCGTGGTGAGGTTAGAGAAAAGACACGAGTCTATGGACAAATGCCAGGAACGCCATGACAACCAGACTGCTCAAGGGATTGACTGGTTCCAGAGGAGAATCAGTGGTTTGATGGGAAACAAGTTGTATCAGCAGCTTCAGTAGAGGTAATAGGAAACATCGCCGAGAATATGTTTTTTTTTTTTTTCGGTTAGTGGTGAATAATTCTGAAGTGCATGTCTCCGTCAAAGCTTCCTGCATATGAACAGCAAAATAATCATACATACAATAATTCAAAAGCTTAAAACTACTCCGTATCAATGAGACCGAAATGTATGTACGATTATTTTTTCAGCCGTTAATTTTCACACAACAAAACAATAATTGTGGCCACTTTGACGTAGACGCGCACTTCAGAATTATGCACCAATTAACCGAATTTGAAAAAAAAGCATTGATATAGCAGATGTTAATTTTACTGAGGGGAAATCAATCGTGTTACGTAGCCTATATCCAGTAAATTTGTTTTGACTGATTGCTGTACTGGCTGATTGCTTTATGGGTTTGCGTGACTGCTCGCCTGGACCCGCATGTAAAAGTCGGGTTTAGGGAGTTTAGCCCCGGGATAGAGGGTAAGAGTGTAACCTCGAACTAAACTAGCTCTAGGATTAATTTTTTTATATCAGGAAGAGGGGCCCATTCCAGCAAGGTGCCTATGGCGATATAGAAGGATTTTTATCTTCCTTTCTTCGCTTCCTTTTTTTATTTGATTTTGTTTTGGGCTTTTTTGGGGGTCCTAGTCTGGGTTAGGCCCGTATCCGTGGGTTAAATAATTAACCTCGAGTTTTACCTACGGGCCCTAGTTGACGATGTGTGTGACAGACAAGTCTTGCCGACAACTTGTACTGAAGTAGCCACGAGAGTCTTTATAATAATCAGTTTGTTCACTTGCTCACTCTTGCGAGCGGCATCATGAATGTGGTGGTCAGTTTGTACCTCGCCTAATAATGTTATCTTTCGTTAACTGGTGTAGTTGTAACGTGCATTTGAAAACTCACACAACTGCTACGCACGCTACGCCTTGATCAGTTATTTTCAACTACACAGATGTTGAAATATTGGCATTATCGACCTTGTATTACCTAATCATGAAGCAACAAAGTTTATCACTTTCGACACAGTAGGTCGACTCACAGTTAGGGGCCAGCACCCTCTATGCTGGCGTTCTCCTTCTTGCTCCGTGCTTGATATCATCACACACTTACGTGGCGGAAAAGGACATAAACCAACCAGCCAACCAGACACCTTGATAATTACGGCGATCACATGACATCGATATCCGTCTTATGTTTTTCAGGTCCGCACCAAGCAACGCCTCTCCAACATCTGGAGCAGCACCAGGAGGAACCCTTGGCCCCGAATAAACGCTCAATGCTTGGAAACCATCGAAGTCACACGCATCTTTAAATAGACCAGTCGCGGTTGAACGTCTGTCAAGTTTGCTCGAAGCGCTGACCACAAGATTTAATTGCTCTGACAGTTTTTACAACATTCAGCTCCAGAACTGGTCCACAGCACGACCAAGTGAAAACATCACTTATAGAAGGACTAGTTAAGAAGGAAGAGAGAAAGCAACAGGGAAAGCAGTCGTTTAGTTCGGTAGTTGAGATATAAAGATGTCGGATCAAAATATCTACCAAATGGAGGACTGGTCGAAGAAAGAGATTGAGAGATTGAAGGAAGAAAACACAGCACTAGTCTGTCAAATGATGGAGAAAGAGCGGCTGTTCTCTGAAGAGAAAATGAAGATGCAAGAAGCTCACGATACGCGGGTGAGAACGGTGAAGGAAGAAATGGATGGCGAGATGCAGAGAATGAAAAAGGTTCACGCCGAACAGATACAGATCGTGAAAGTGGAAATGAAAGAAGAGAAAAGGGCGATGCAGAAAAAGCACGACGAGCAGATGAATGTAGTGAAAAAGGAAGCGAAAGAACAGAGGGAGAGAACCCAAAAGGATCACGCCGACCAGCTGCAGTCACTGAGAGACCAAATGGCAAAAGACAGAGAGTGGATGCAGAGACACCACGACAACCAAGTCCAGCTCATGAAAGAAGACGCTGAAAGAACGCAGAGAGACCACGAGACGCAGCTTCAGACAATCAAGGACTACATGGAGAAGGAGATAGAGCGGATCCAGCGGAACGCTGACGGAAAGCTTCAGTCCATGCAAGAAGAACTAGACAGAAAACAGAAGAGCCATGACGCCGAGATGCAAGCTTTGAAGGAACAGACGAAGGAGGAGAAAGAGGGAATGCAGGCTCTCTTCGACACCACCGTCCAGTCCATGAAAGCTGAGCTGGAGAGAATGCACACCCACCACGAATCGCAGCTGGAGTCCTTGAGAACTGACATGAAGGAGAAGAGAGACAGGATTCAGAAAAGCCACGACGACCACATCAAGTCCATGAAAGAGGAGATGGAGAGAATGCAAAAGAATTACGAGAAGCAGAACCAAGCGATAAACGAAGACATGCGAGAAGGGCGGGAAAGGATGCAGAAAAGCTACGACAGCCTGCTTCAGTCCATGAAGGAGGAGAGGGACAGGATGCAGAAGAACTATGACAACATGTTCCAGTCGATGAAAGAAGAGATGGAGCGAATTCACAGGCACTACGGCACTCAAGTACAATAAAGGGCCTTAAACACGAGGAAACCGCATCATGCCAACAACAGTCATCAAAATAGCATATCTATGGCAACAAAAGTTTCAAAAAAGACATCATTTTTAGGGTGCAGCATAGCTTGTTAAGAACACATATTCACAGCTATCAGATACAATGACTTTAAAGATCTAATGTTGAGGAGAAACCAAATCCTGACAAAGACAACAACGTGACTTTCAAAGTAACAAACCCGTCTCAACAGAAGGCGGCCAGTCGCTGATTCCTAGAGTACAACCTGACTTCAAGTGACTTTTGATTGCTGTGAGGATGTTGGCATTGTTTAAGAAGTGACTTGCGATTCTTTCGAACTACGGAAACAATAAGGACTGAGTTATGAGTGTTTGTCCGGTTTTATTATTATTTTTTTAATCATGATACGTTTTTGCGTTATACGATGTTTTCTGTAATGTGTTTTTCATAATAGCACAGCCGTGTTCTCAATGTACCTGAAGGCATCGATATAAGCAATGCACCACTTACATTGTATGTCAATATGTAATCAAGGTGTTTGTAAAACAGCAGTCTGCTCGGTAATACAGTTATTTCTCTCATTTTTCTGTATGCCCACTGTTACCAGCCATCGTTATTTGGTGTCAAGTTTAATGTTAATTTGATGATTGTACGATATCGTCATTTCCGTCTACTGTTTTAGTTTCTTATTGTTTAAAATATGGCTGAACTGAAGGTCTTCTTAGGAAATATTTTCCATTTAGGGTGTTTAAATACTCTAAGGCAACGGATTTTAATCTTTAACCAGTGTGAAACGTCAGCAGACCAGTAGATTACGTTGCGCGTCTGGAAATAAAAGTGATCAGTTTCGCATCCGTCAGTTACTCAGAGAGAGAGAGAGTGAGATGAAACGTTGATGATGAAACGTTGTTTATTCAGGATAGAGCATTTAGGCACTGCTGCCTGTCTTACATGCTGCCCTGCTATTTCTACATTAAAGGGTATTGGAAGAAAGACAACATCAAAACAGGGTGGGGGGGGGGGAGGAAAAAATAGTATCGAGAGAGAGAGAGAGAGAGAGAGATGGCGGTTTTTATGCACGTTAGACACTCGTCTAGTCTAAAAGTTTTGTTTTTTGCTTTGATTAACAACACTCTCTGGGATTCATGGACGAAAATAAATGTGAAATCTGGCATCTATTTCATAAGCAACCATAAAGTGAGATAAACATTCTGCATAAAGCAGGTTGAATTGCAAATCAATCTGCCCCATGCGGCATATGCGTTTACAGTCGGTGTGTGGTTTAAATGATTAATGTTCACACACACACACACACACACACACACACACACACACACACACACACACACACACACACACACACACACACACACAAGTAAGTAGAATAAAAAAAATTAATCGTCAAAACCTTTCTTGCTGTTGTCGGCACAGTGAGTATGGACAATGGCCACACACGTCGGTGCAATTTATTCAGCTAAACGGTCCATCCACACTCGTGATATTCAATACGCGTCATGATCATACAGTCTAAAAAAAAAAACACCTACACTGTTTCTACGTCTGACAACTACTGCCGCTGTTGGTGCTGCAGCTGCATACCGGTGCGCGAGATAAACGCTCTGATGAGTTTTGCTCAGCATAAGGTCCCGGCTGATCATGAGGCAGAGCACACACACACTGACGTGATGTGGAGCTGGAGAGTACCACCAAGAAGACTTTCTTGGCGCCGCACTGGAAGGCTATGTTCGAGATTGTCGAGGAAGAAACTGCTGTTCTGGCTGTTAGGTGGTCTGTGTGCGTTGTTTTATTTCAGGGTGACGATATTACATTTGGTGCACACTTGCTCCAAGGATCCTTCACTAGGCTACATTGAAGAACTGGTGAGTTGATTATCTTGACAGAAAGAATTCCTGATGTACTGCACATCGTTTATACGCATATGGTGAGTGAATTCACTGCACCCCCCAAAACAAACAAACAAAACAAAACAAAACTGAAACAACAACAAACAACAAAACATCAACAAACAACAACAAAACAACGAAATCCCTCCAACAAAAACAAAACAAACAAAAGACAAAACAAAACAAAAACAACAACACCCAAAACAACAACAACACAACACAAAACCCAACAACAACAAAAAACCCAACAAAAAAACAGACAAACAAACACACAAACTCAAAATAAAACCAAACCTACCACGAAAACCTTCCTGAAACAGTGCATTCCCCCCTAGAATGACTTTGGGTGTATCGACAACCTGGGTATATGTAGACGCGCTAATCTAGGTCTGTCGAATTTAGTCTTTGCTTCGGGGAAACAAATCAACCAACAACTGTCCGGACGCTGTTGTCGATGATGTCGAAAGATCTGCAGTATTATTCTTCTGTTCGCGGTTTTGGTGATCAAATTTTAAATACATTTTCAATTTCGTTCACTTCATTTTCATTCAATTCAAACAACTGTAGTATGTCACCTACAAGAAGGCAAAATTGTCTTCGGTATCAGTTCAGCACTTAGCCCGGCGAAGAATCACGTGCTCTCCCCTTTGCGCGGCACGCAGTGCACCTCACTTTTGAGTTGAAGTTTCCAGGCTGAGTTCTGGCCTGGGGGGATGAACAGAACGAAGAGGTAAAACTAAAAGAAGTAAACGGAATTAGCCTATGGTTAAACTGGCATGCTGGAATCACATTTGCTGTGTGTCATTTTCAGTGTGAAATGAACCGTCAAGGTCTGGTGGCTGGCAACATGTGTTCACCACTGTGTGACCGCGGTCTGATTCGCTACACTGGCTGCACGAGGGACCACTCCTATAAAAACGTTAGTAGCACTTAATGTGTCGACAGACCTACAGAACTGAGGAGTGGGTGGGTGGGCGTTTGGGAGTTTAACGTCTTTTTCCACCACGTAAGGGTGATATCAAAGACGGGGCAACGAGGAAATGTCCAGTACAAATGTTTGGCCTCAGCCGGGATTCAAACTCACGACCCGAACATTGAGAGTCCAACGATCTACCATTCGGCTATCCCAGCTCCCCAGAACTGAGGAGGGTGGGGGTGCGTGTTTGGGGGGTTAACGGCCTTTTCCCACCACATACGGGTGATATCAAGGACTGGGCAACGATGAAAAAACCAGCACAAATATTTGGCCCCAGCCGGGATACGAACTCACGACCCGAGCATTAGAAGTCCAACGCTCTACCATTCGGCCACCCCGGCCCCCCCCCCCCCCGGGAACTGAGAAGCCTGCAGCACAGATTAATGGTCATGATAGCAATGCGTGTAGTTTTGTTCTTTACGTGCATTCAGACTCGTAGTGCTGTTATAACGTAGACTAACTCGTGCTGCAAAATCATAGGTCTATGATACTGAGACACATATTAATTGAAGTAATTTGAAAGATTGCCGGTCTGCCAACACGTAATGCTATCATAATGTAATGCAGGTGTATCTATACGGTTGTGCTACCCACCGCAGTGCTATCGGTATAAAGTACTAGCGGTACGCAGTGCTTACGATACGTTGTGCTGTCGAAACGTAGTACGAATGTTACGTTATGTTAACGATACGTTGTGCTATCGATACGTAGTACTAACGATATGCAGTACTATCAATACGTAGTGCCAGCGAGACCTAGTGCTAACCATACGCACCCCCCTGTATAAAGTGGTTAGAGGGTTTGGCTCTCAAATCTCCGGTCGTAGGTTCGATTTCCGGCTGGGAGCCAAATATTTGTGCTGACATTTGTTGCCTCGCCTTGATCAACCAACCAACCAACCAACCAACTTCTATAATCATGAAAGCAGTGCTCCATTGAAAAAAAAAAAATAAAAAATAAAAAAAATAAAAAAATAAAAAATAAAAAAAAGAATGTGCACGTGCAGGTCATCCTGGTCACGTGTCGTGACGCATGCCAACCCGGGCGCACCGTGCCTGCCGTGCTGAAAGTAAGAACCAGTAATGTGACCAGCGCTGTCCTACATATACCGGACAAATTCGCCACAACACAGGAGGCAACGACACTGATGACAGACATCGGTTCACTCGCCCAATACTACCTCTGGGAAATTGCTGCAACCTCAAACGTGACACAGACTGAGGCACTGAGGATCTTGTGGGATCAGGATGTCGGTCAGCTGTCTGACCTTACCCCGCTCCGTGCTAACGCCATCTGGCGCTCAGCTGGGCTTTTGTTTCAGCAAGAAGAATACGTGCTCGGCCAGGCGTTTCGTCATCTTCGGGTGTTTCCGGCGATGTACGGTACCTGCGGACCGTATTATGTTCAGGTATACAGGCCGAAGAACACAAATACACAGGGCTTGAAAATGCCTATCTATTCCCTATTAGCCTCAGGCATCATATGCAATGCTTCAGTCTAGAAACATTACTACCACGAACAGACCATTCAAGGGCACGCACCTGACAGGAGTTTAATCAAATTTGAATGTCCCCTTTCCGCTCAGGCCTCACTGGAGTAATGCACGTCTACTTTCTCTTTAGGTCAGAGAGCCAATTCACCCAAATCCGCTTGCCTCACTAGCCTGGCAATCATAGGGTGAGGTTTGCTGTTTCGATCTGTGTTTACACGCTTGCCGAGTCTGTGAGCACGGACTATATCGGCAGCGCACCATACTTTCCCAGGGACTGTGTCGGACGAAATGTCCAACACCTTGCCCGCACACGCATCGTAACAGTCCTCGCCTGATTCTGGGATGCCAAAAAAGCGGAGGTTGTCGCGTCGAGAAAAACCCTCCAGTTTATCCAACTTGTCATCGAATATAACGAATGAATCTGTCACTGACCGCACCGGCTGCTTCAACTGAAATGCCCTTTTCTCGATACAGTCCTGTCGTTGCTTCCTCAGCGAAAACTCTGCTGACAGCTTTTCCATGCACAGTTTCACATTTTGTATTTTTCCATTCACACATTGCTCGATGCTTTGCGCTTTGTTACTCGACCGTGAACACACCGTGTCCCTGTATTCACACACAGCTGTTGACACACTGAAGTCCAGGAAAGAAACCCCTCCTAATCCCACTTCAGCATGACATTCATATCGTTGAAATCAGCAGAAAATGACGAGGAGAATCATAGTAATCAGGATCATCAAACATCAATTAGACCATGGTAATTTACCAAAACTGCAATCGCATTTGCCAGAGAGAAAAAAATTCGTGTGAACACGGTGAGTACGTGCTCATTCCCAAGAGAGAGAGAGAGAGAGAGAGAGAGAGAGAGAGAGAGGGGGGGGGGGGGGGGGGGGGTCAAACCCCATAAGATCCCTGAATTCGCTGATCTTGGCAGCGGAGGTACCCTGACCCACGTTTGTGAGGGGCGGTAATCAGGCTACAGTCGTGATTTGCTGTGTAGTAGTTATCTTCCCATGACATAGCCTCACTTGCATAAAGAATTAGTACCCCTTCGCCACCCCCGCCCCCATGTAGCTTGCACTTTGTTACTTTGAAATGATCATTGACTGGTTGTTGCTAGGAATCGTGCCCACCGGGTGTTATCGACCCGGTAGAATTATTCAAGCAGAAATTCCTGTGGGTTTCACCAATCCGCTGGTCCACGCGAGCTTCGGCTGCACTTGCCGTACTGCAGCTTGTGAAACGATTAGACGGCGGTATGCCTGACCTCTTTCACATGTGTGACGTCAAAGTGAGTGTTTGGTATGTTTTGAAATTTTGAAATCTGATATAAGTTTGTTTGAAGCTTGTACGATACTGAACTTTTTAGGCTTCAAATTTTAATTGATTCACATATATATAATTTTTTTTTAATTTGCTTGAAAATGATAGATTTCTGCACTCTGATTAAAAATCAGAACAAAATAAAACAACTACAACCCAAAAAATCCTAAAACCAACCAACCAAACAAACAAAACCAACCAAATAAACAAAACAAAGAAAAAACCCAACTTTTGAACGGTCTGATGTTTACATCTTTAAACCGAAAACTTGGAAATTGGATAATTCATACTTTCTTCCAACTGATTTTGAACTTATATTTTTAAACAATGAATCTAGAATGCAAAGCAAACCTACGAATTCCAAAAGAAGAAGCTGTAATAGAATGATTGTCTGCACATTCTTTTCAGGGAGAACAGTTCGGTCTGTGCGAGGACGGCACTGCTAGAATCCTTGACCTTGATGACACTTTTCTGGGGCGTTTCCCAGAGGTAACGGAGAGATCGGGTGGCGTGTGTTATACGCATGGTGACTGCCCCCGAATACACAGGTGCCATGCCCGGTGTGACTTCCACACCCATCGCTGTTACTACAACGAAAGCCAACTTCTAGAGGTAGGGACGAGTCCTATAGTCAAGTGAAGGCAAGTCATGTCAAGTCACGTTTATTGGAAACTCCAACGGTGAAACATGAATCTTGAAATACTTGAACTACATATGAACATCTCATCATGGCGCTGAGGGGAGAGAGGGAGAGAGAGAGAGAGAGACAGAGAGAGAGAGGGGGGGGGGGTGTTGGGTGGGGGGTGTTTGCGAGTTTATCGTCCTTTTCCACCACGTAAGGGTGATATCAAAGACGGGGCAACGAGAAAAAGGCCAGCACAAATATTTGGCCCCAGCCGCGATTCGAACTCACGACCCGAGCATTGAGAGTCCAACGCTCTATCATTCGGCTATCCCGGCTCCTCAGAGAGAGAGAGAGAGAGAGAGAGAGAGAGAGAGAGAGAGAGAGAGAGAGAGAGAGTCAAGTCAAAGCGATTTTGATATTGGTTTCGTTTTCGCTGTTTTAAACACCTAATACAACTTCTGAAAGTTTCTGCATCTTTCAACAACCATATCTCAAATCTACACCACGTTACATAAATGATTTTCATACCCGAAGAAAGCATTTTTTTCTATACTTTTGACTAATAGCTCTACTTGCCCCAAATCACCCTTATTGTTTTGAACATCAGTAGTATAAATATGATCAAAATGTCCAAGTAAGAACCACAGACTAATTAAACATGTAAGAAACACAGAAATGGAAAAAGAACCAATGAAGAAAGGATGCTCGACACATTCCCCCCAAAAAAGGGAAAAAAAGAAAACAAAATTTAAAAGACAAAAGTCAGTAGCATCCTGCATGCAAGTGAGGTTAAAAAAAGTATGAAAAAAAAAAACCTTGCCCCAAATCACCCTCCGTCCCTCTACTGTGGGAGGGAGCCGGGGTGGTCGAATGGTAGAGCGTTGGACTTCTAATGCTCGGATCGTGAGTTCGATCCCGGCTTGGGCCAAATATTTGTGCTGGCTTTTTCATCGTTGCCCCGTCTTTGATATCACCCTATGTGGTGGAAAAGGACGTTAAACCCCAAAACACCCACCCGCCTACCCTCTACTGTGGGAGATCATCGCATATATAACTTCGGAGTGGTTGTATTTTGCAGCTGGTCTGTGAACAAGCGTTCAGAGGACCGCGAGAATACTACCTAGACGACACAAGCGTGCTGGACTATCCTCCACCATCAACAGCGTCACGTGTCAATCACATGATGAGCGCGTGCGTCTCTCTGCTGCACACGTATCCGAACGGACGTGGCAAGCGAGATGCCGTGCTAAAAGTGTTTATGGCAGTCTTGGAACAGAGTTTGCAACAACCGGCCGAGTGAAGTTGTTGTTATGGTGGATGATTAAAAAAAAAGTCAGTTACCTATACAATGTGTGTGTGTGTGTGTGTGTGTGTGTGTGTGTGTGTGTGTGTGTGTGTGTGTGTGTGAGATGATGATGATGATGATGATGATGAAACCTTTATTTCAGGATAGAGTTGTTAGGCACTGGAAGGCCTCTCTTACACTGTCCTGAGAGAGAGAGAGAGAGAGAGATGTCTATATGAGAGAGAGACAATGACAATGACAATGACAATGACAATCCTTTATTTTACAACGGTAGAAGATTTTGGCCAAAGGGCCAGTTTACAACCTTGCCGTTGCTAGACTACAGTATAAGACTAAAAGCTTAGGAGCATACACATTACAGACACTCAAAAATGAAATACAAGAAGGCGGAGAATAAGCATGATAGTTAAAATGGATGGCAGGGATAACCAAGAAAACAGAAATGATTAAAGTTAATGCAAACTAACATGATTATGTAAATATGTACATGTTGGGTGTTAGTAAATGACTACGGTAATAATGCTTAGTGAAGACTGGTTTCTAAGTACGTGTGGACGAAACTGGCTTTCCAGCTCTATTGAACTGAACGAAAAAAGTTAAAAAGCCGCTTCTTAAAGGTATAAAGTGAAGGGGATGATCTCACATGGAGAGGCAGCGAATTCCAAAGATCGGGACCAGAAAAGGATAGACTGGATTTGTACTTGTCAATCCTGGGGCGGGGGATGTTAAACTGATTGTGGGACCTGGAATAAAGGGATTTTTTTTGTGAAAACAAGGAGCAAAGATATGGCGGAAGAGTGTGCTTCCAAGCCTTGTACATTGTTAAACCTTTATTAAACTGAAACTGCTGTTTTAGTGGTAGCATCTCTAATTTTTTAAGTTTTTGGTCCGTTGACAAGAGGGGATCAGGAAGGATTAATTTCGCTGCCCTTCGGTGTAAGGAATTCAACCTCTTCGTGTGGACTTCCCCTGAACCATCCCACACGGTAGATGCGTAGTCCAAGTGAGACTTTATATGCGCATTATAGAACATTTTGCGGGCATCAACATCGACCATATACCTTAGTTTGGACAACATGTAGAGATTACGAGAGACAGTCTTACAGACATTGTCTATATGACTTTGCCATTTGAGCTGGTTGTCTATCGTAATCCCTAGTAGGCGATGTTGGGTAACCTGCTGAATGTCGCAGAGAGAGAGAGAGAGAGAGAGAGAGAGAGAGAGAGAGAGAGAGAGAGAGAGAGAGAGAGAGAGAGAGAGAGAGAGACAGACAGACAGACAGACAGACAGACAGAGAACGAACGAACGAAACTTTATTTTCCAAGGATAAAAATATATAGGTACAACGACCTGTCTTCCATCTTGTCCTTGCTAAACTAGGAAAACTAAACTACAAAGAAATCACACACACAGGTAAATGATCAATACAATACAAAAGCATAGTGATAAAAACGGGTATAGTGATAAAAACGGGTATATGAGAGAGAGAGAGAGAGAGAGAGAGAGAGAGAGAGAGAGAGAGATATGTATATAAGGTGACCATCGGGATTCTTCTCTTTTTTTTAAAAACTAAAATCAAATGCAACAGATCTGAAAGAAATGCAGGGAACATAATTTTAAAGAAATGTTTGCACACTGGTTTATTCTCTATCGTATTCAGAACAGTAGCAAAACAAGATCACAGTACAGGCTTATTTGGAACGTCAATACTACTTATTATGTTGTTTCCATAGTAATGGAAACAACATCATAGGACGGGCTAAATTTTCCACGTTCATAGGCAAGCATCTGTGGTACAAACGCACGTCACTGCCGATCTCCCGCAGAGACGATTTTGCAAGTGTAACTCTGACAATGACGTAAGAAAACGTACGTCATCGATGTATGGTGCGCCGAACGCGGTTCTCCTCCTCAGTGAGTGCCGTCTGTGCGTATGTGTGTGTGTGTGTGAATTGTGTCCAGGCCTGTTTCTTCGAAAATACGCAACCGAATGGCTTCAAATTTGGGGTATCCGAATATATCAAAATGTTACATTAGAGCAACCGAGCGTGTGATGATTGCTTAAGTGATTTGGGAGTTAACGCCCTTTCGAGACAAGTTGGTTGTTTGGCGTTTACAGGCGTAATATTTATTTAAATCACTCAATTTTTTGGCAGTAGATAGCATGAATACGGATTCTGAACAGGCTGACTGGTAGGAAATAGTCACTGTTATAGTTTTCACGTAAACCGTACCTCAGTTGACATTGCATGTGAACCCAGTTCAGATGCCTGTATCTCCGAAAATACTGAACCGATCGATTTCAAATTTTGGGTTTCTTAATGAATCAAGATTTTTGAATAGAGGGCCCGATCCAGGTAGGATTGCACACATGATTTGCGAGTTATCCCCCTTTTCAGAATAGTTGGCTTTCTGGCGTTTAGAGACGTAATATTTATTTAAATCACTCCATTTTTTTTTTGGGAAATAGATAGCATAAATACGGACTCTAAACAGGGTGAATTTTGGAGGTAGTCGCTATTATACTTTTGACGTAACCCGTACCTCATGAAAGTGCTGGAGAACCCATTTTAGATCTCAAAATCGCTCCTACTATATACAGATAATGTGTCTGGAGTGCCATAAAAAATATATATAAAAATTAGAAAAATTCCCTGCAGCCGTTATCGTCAGTTGACTCGAAACTTTGTACTCAAAGCACAGTCATTTCCTCCACAACCCACACGCCTCACAAACATCGAAGAAGAGACGCACGCGCTCTGACGTAAAGTAAGAAATACAACTCCAATACTTTATGAACAGAATATGCGCGGAGAACAAATTCATGAAAGAAGAACCACCCACAACGCTGTGCATGGCTGCTTACGTACTGAACAGGTCAGATCTAGAACATTCCTCAACTTATCGGAAGGTTCGAAATCTTTCCAAGGTTTCTACTGAGGTTAATCTACTGACCTTACTGCACCACCATGTTCTGGGATGGTCTAGAAATTATATTGCAACGAAATGCAGTATCTTTTCGCGATCTCTACAACATGTGGAAAGCGGGAATTTCAGTGGGTTTCGGTTTTGCCGCCGACTCACACTCAGAAGCATAATGTGCGTGCGTGCGTGCGTGTGTGTGTGTGTGTGTGTGTGCGCGCGCGTGCGTGCGCGCGTCTAAGGAGAGAGAGAGAGAGAGAGGGTCTCTTCTCCGATACCAGTAAGCAATCGTCTGTCAGACAGGTCTGCGGGAAGTAACTCTGTCAAAGGGGAACGACTTTATTACAAGAATTCATTCACCCATGTAGAACCTCGCATATGCCAAAAAGTTTGTGACGTCAACCAGCTAGGCGAGGTCACACGACCTCATGTGTTTGGGGTTTTGCGAGTGCATAGAGACACGGAAAGGGTTTCCAGTACTTTCTTTGTGTCAGCATGCTTGATGTCAGAGAGCTTGCGTTCGTGTGCGCGCGGGCTGCATACATGACACAACGACTACGACTGTGACTACAGCAGGTCATTGAATGGAAACAACTTAATGGGCTGGTGGCCATCTTGTTATGACATACAGTTGAAATGGACATGTCGGATATAGAAAAAAGTGTTTTCTATGTTTTCATGGCAAATAATACCAAATGCTCTCACAAAACACACACACACACACACACACACACACACACACACACACACACACACACACACCATTTGCGGATGTACTCTATAAGAGTATACGATTGTCTGTATACAATGTATACAATAACAATCAACAAGAACGGTATAGCCCTGCATACCCCTCAGATCGGAGGGAACAATCATAATCAAAAATAAAAACGTGCGTCCTTTAACATTGGCTGGTGACGTCACAGTCAGTTCAGCAGTCCGAAGACACGATGATGTCTGTTGGAGAAGGGACGATCAGTTCTGTCTGGTCAGGGTGGTTCTTCCTGCAAAACCCACCTCTCCTGCAACCACAAGCGGACAGACGTCGACTGAGAAAACACTAGCAAGGATACCATAGGTCATGACAATGATTGAAAGACCGAGTGCTTCCAACGCTGCACGGGCATGGAACTATGATTGTAAGATCGTCATCTACGGATAAGATGAGCAAAATGAACGTTCAAAAAAGGAAAGAGAGTTCTCTCCCCTGCAGCGTCCAATGGCCCTGTTTTTCAAGTATTAGTGCACTGCAGTTTCACATAGATACGAGGGCCACTCATTATATTTTGCAACCTGGCTTTTCAAGAACACTTACAACCAGTCTGTCTACTCAAGGTTTTGGAAGAACCTCCTATCAGCCTGTACACAATTTGCCATCCCCTCAAACCAGCTGACCATGACACCCGACCACACTGACTGGGGTAGGTCCAAAATGACACCCTCGAACAATGCTCGGGCATCTTCTGCGCTCCGAAACTGCTTTCCCTTCAACTGCCTCTTGACGGAAGGAAGCAAAAAACAGTCACAGGGGGATAAGCCAGGGGAATATGGTGGGTGGGGTAACCAGCTGAATATTATTTTCGTCTAGACAGTCCAGAGTTGCAGCTACTATGTGCGCGCTGGCACTTTCATTATGAAGCAGTAGACCACGGACACCCGCTCGGGGATGCTGTTTGCACTATTCCTGGAAGACTTCAGGCCAACAGTGGTTAACATACCAGTCAGCCGTAACCGTCTTTCTGTCAAGCAGTATGGTGGCAAAGTGGTCAGATTTTGTAAAGAAACAGGCTATCATTTGTTTGGAAGCACTTCTGTTTCGTTTGAAGTTCACATGTGGGTTCTCACCTGGGAAGACCCACACCGCCGACTGTTGCTTCGTTTCGGGGTCGTATTGGTATACCCAGGTTTCGTCTCCTGTTACGATGTCCCATACCCGAGGGGGCCTTCCTCCGTCAAATTTTCTTAGCATGTGGGTGCACCAGTTCACCCTACCCCGATTCTGCTCTTCAGTCAGGTTGTAGGGCACCCAACGGGTACAACGTTTCCCTATGCCAAGGCAGCCGTGAAGGATGTAAATGGGATTTCCCGATGAAATCTTCATGATATCCTGTATTAGAGCCTGCATCATATTGGGGTCCTTCTTAATCAGGGATTCTACCCTAGAGACGTTTTCTGGGGTAATGGTCGTTGCCATTCGACCACAACGGTCATCGTCGTCAACTTTTGTCTGGCCAGACATGAACCACCTAAAACCAGTGGCTTTGGGCGGAGACTGATCTCCAATACAGTGTTTTAAACTTTGAAAACAGCCCTGAAAAGATTTTCCCCGGCAGTAGTCACAACACATCATGCCTCGAAAATCCCTCCCAGAATGGTCAACATTGCTGGCAAAAGACCCGTCACCCTTACCGGACATTTTGTCGCAACGGTTGTACAGAATCAAGTAATTTTTGTTTTCATAAGTATTATGAAACTGGTCTACAATGTGATGTAAACGGAAAAGTAGTGACGTCATTAGTTTGTCCAGGTTGCAAAAAATAATGAGAGGCCCTCGTAGTACGGTAGACAGTAGGGTCTGATAAGCAAAGTGTTCATCTAACTTACAGTTACACACACACACACACACACACACACACACACACACACACACACACACACACACACGTACAGCTGCATCTCCTCGATGTCCTTGAGTGTGTCAGGCAGCCTGCAGCCTTTAGTCTCGGGTAACCATAGCGACAAGAGCCCAACAGCAAAGGCAGGAGCCCCCATCGCAATCAGCGGCAATGCATGTTGGTATCTCCCGCCCATAAGCATCCCCTGAAATCAGTCAAATCGCAGGAATAAGTACACCATGTATATACACTCACACTGGCATGGTCGTCGACCCTATGAATCCATGGCTACGTATGCTGCACGAGTTTAGCGCACATGCAAAGCAATGTATCATAAAATTATGCCAAAACCTGGGAACAGAACATGTTTGTGTTTTTTAATGAAAGTTTTAGCAATAAGCAAAAGATCCTTTGTTCAGAAAAAAAAGAAGAAAAATAATGTATCCAGAAACTAACGTAAGAAAGGTACGTGGCCAAGACTTACCACATCGGCAATATAGGGGGCAATAATTCCCCCAAGACGAGAAAATGTGACGCCAACGCCCATAGTGGAGGCTCTCACGACAGTCGGAAACAGTTCAGCGCCATAGAGGTAAATCACACCAAATGCAGTGCACACGCAGAACCGCCCAAGCATCGCCAAAACCACAACCACCCATACTGAAACCAAACGACACACACAAAGTTTAAGAGGCATGACATATTGAGGTTTCAGTATTTCAACAATCTGAAAGACGACAGGAAGGAACAAAGCAATAGGTGTGACTTTCACACAGGAACGTTTGAATAATACTGTCAAATTCATACGGCGGTTAAAAAAAAAAAAAACAAGACAAAGTAGGTCAAAACGAAAAGTCATAAGAAAAGAACAGTAACAACAACCCCAAAAGCCCAAAACAAATGACCCACCCCACCCCCTTCAAAGGTGGCAATTAAAGGCAGATAAAATAAGAACAACAAAAATCACATCGGTTACATAATTGTGCACCATAAGGTTGAACGCTATAGAACCCACACCTAAATACACTCCAACCTCGAGAAGTGAACGTCGAATTATGTAAGTGTTTACATAACAGTGTTGAGACAATGCCCAATCTTTCAGTGAAAAATAAACCAAAACCGAACTTCTGCCTACCAGGGGACTCGAACTGATACATCTCATGATTGGCACGCAGGATGCCTACACCAACTTACCTGGGGCGTCAGCGACGACAGGAACGACGGACCCGAGACAAGCCAGGGAGGCAATGATGATGCTGGCGCAGTACACGGGCTTGCGGCCCCAGCGGCTGACGGCGAACAGGGGGAAGGTGAAGCCGAGAGTGCCCAGGGTCGTGCTGATGGCGAAGTTGGTGAAAAGGTTGCCTGTCAGGTTCCCCACGTTTAGGGCCAACCCGTAATACACCATGGCCACAGCCATCCTGCACACACAGGGAACAAGCGGGCGTGCTATTTGAAACGGTATATTTGGCTAGTT
Source organism: Batillaria attramentaria (assembly GCA_018292915.2). NCBI lineage: Eukaryota > Metazoa > Mollusca > Gastropoda > Batillariidae > Batillaria > Batillaria attramentaria. The sequence goes on along the minus strand of JACVVK020000198.1, from coordinate 347,041 downwards.
TGCGTGTTACACTCGCAGATAATTATTCCAATAAATACAGCCTTTGTTGGTTAAACCAACTCTCCTGCAAAGACAGCTGACAAAGTGAATAGATTATTAAGATTTTGATTGTGGTTTAGAAATAAATAGTGGGCTTCCTGCCACCTTATAAATTAATCTGTGAGTTGTAAATGGTGGTTTGCGACAGAAATGTTACATCACTACTCTTGCTGTGCAGGCTCGATTAGATTTCCTGTAGGACAAAGCGACATTATTTTTTGTCATATTCTGCCTTTCCTGCAAGAAACAACACACTCTGCAAACCAAAACAAAGCAGAACAGTTATTTTTCCACAATTATACCACATACTTCACAGTGAATGTGAAAATCGTGTTCTCTGGCATTGTTTTTACCATTTAAGGGGTTGTTTCCCCTTTGTAAAGAGTATATGTCGGCTTCATTACATTTCTTTTGAGTTATCTCTTTTTTTTTTTCTTTTTACCTTTAAATGAGCATAGCAGTATTGAAAATAGTTCTTAAAAACAATGTGCAAACACTTTGACGGGAACCAGATCTGGTTAAGGACAGTTTTGACCAAGAAAAAGACATGCACGCCTGAAACCGGTTTCCATTTGCAATCAATCGTGTAACAAGTTTGCAGGAAGCTTCTGTTTTAAATTTTTTGTCAATCAAAAGCTAATCTGATCTGAAAGGAATTTCAGTTCCGTCTGCGCAGTTTTAACAGGTAGGAATTCAAACCCCCGGTCGTTTCCGACTGCAACTGAAACCGACTAAATCTTCACCTCAGAGAAGGTTTCCGTTTTCAAGTCTTCATCAGATCTTTGGCGTATTTTTTTTTTTTTCAAACACCACGCTATGCTCATTTACAAGTTGCTGATGCAAGATATGGATGAGTGTTAAGGCAGATTCCTCTTCACTGTCAGCATGCACTCTCAGTATATTCCGTCCTGCATCTGCTGCGCCTGTTTGCTGCACAACTCGAAGATCTGTTCGCAGCAAACCCGAGGAAGCCCTGCGCGTGGTACTGGCTTGGGTCTCTGGAATTTTCCCGTGACCTTTACCTTGCTCGCGTCACAGTTCATCTTGTCTGGTCAGCTCGCGGAAGATGCTGTCAGCTTCCTGTCTTCTCGTCATCGATAGCCAAAGAGCTGGGGGGCATTGTAAGCCACAGTAACAAGGTAAATTATTTGTAAAGAGGAAATGATTGCACACTTCGATGCCGTGCGGTTTTAAAATTAAAAACATCGTTAATATATAAATTATATGCACGGCAATTATTGTTTTTGATCGAACGTAACTCTAACGGGGAATCTTAGTTCACAAAGACTCACATATTACTGAAGACGATGATCAGTCGCAGGATAAGCTCCCTTGACCGGAAGTTCTGCCGGAAACTGATGCTTTCCTCTTTCTCGAGTATGTCTTTGGCAGCGTCCGTCTTGGGCAGCTGTGTGTTGTTGGACTTGGCGATCCGCTCCAGCACCTTCACCGCCTCATCTTCCCGACCACGTGACGCCAGCCACCGCGGGGACTCAGGGATCAACCTGTAAAAGTTTCCGAATAGTCGGTAAAACACTGTTATTCAAAGGTTCTGAGTTTTCTGTTTATCAGGTAAGAACAATCCGCTGTTCACTGAATGTGTGTCTGTATCTTGTGTAGTACTCTGTCAATCACTTCATTTAAGAACAGAATAGAACGAAAAACAACAACAACATAATAACAACAAGCAACACAACAACAACCCCCCAAAAAAACACATAATCTTGACGATCTTAATTTCTTAGCTGGGATTTTTGCACAGAGGTGGGACACATATGAAGCAAGCGGATTTGTGTGAACTGGCTTTCTGGCCTAAAGAGAAAGTAGACGTGTATTACTCCAGTGAGGCCTGAGCGGAAAGGAGACATTCAATTTTTTAAACCCTTGTCAGGTGCGTGCCTTTGAATAGTCTGTTCATGGTAGTAACTGTTTCTAGATTGGAGCATTTTCAAGGGGTGACTATGATGCCTGAGGCTAATAGGGAATAGATCGGTAGTTTGAAGCCCTGTGTGTTTGTGTCCTTCGCCCGCAAAGACGGAATTAGCCTGTTTAAACAACAGCTCACCACCAGAAGGTCAGAATGATGAGACTAGCACAGGCGTTGGTCAGTTCCAGTTTCCGCCAGTCTCGGAGGAAGTACGCAGCAAACAACAGAAGGAACTCGCCAGTAGACCACATGATTTGGACGAACAGCCCCGTGAACACACGTTTTGACGGCCCCACTGTCTCCATGCCTGCAGAGAACAGACCCCAAATACAGGTGTACTCCCAGTCAATTCCTTAGACGCGAGTACTTTAAAATGGGATGGAGGGAGAGCCGGGATAGCCGAACACAGGGTCGTGAGTTCGATTCATGGTCCGGGGGCCCCATCATGTTTGTGATGGCGTTTTTACTCGATGCCCCGTCATTGATATCACCAATACCTGGTGGAAAAGGACGTTAGCTCCCTAGCACCCCCCCCCCCCCCTCTTCCCTCACTAATACTCCCCCCCCCCCCCCACACACACACCACCACCGTCCCTAAAATGGACGGAGATTACGAATAGCATGTTGACAAATAATAATAGTAATAGGAGGGTGGGTGGGTGGGTGTTTGGGCGTTTAACGTCCTTTTCCACCACATTAATAATAATAGGAAGAAGAAGAACAACAACAACGACAACAAAGAGGAAGAAGAAGAAAAAGAAATGGTATTTATAGGGCGCGTGTCTTACAATAGAACCCGATGCGCCGATCACTCACTGGCACACGCACATTTGACAAAGGCGGACAAACATACACTAGAAAAGCTGACTAGTTACACAACAATTTACTGGAAGGCTTTGTGGGAAGGTTTCAAGGCTGCTCTTAAAAGCAGACAGAGTAGGCGCATTTCTCAGATTCGCAGGCAGACAGTTCCATAAGGTAGGTGTGGAAGAGCGCTGACCAAAAGATTTCAAGCTCCACTTGGAAACCAGCGTCTTCTCCCAGGACACCCTAACACTCTATAATTTTTATACACTTCCCGTTTCGAACATAGGCTCAGACAGCGTTTCGTTGTTCTTGTTGTTGTTGCTCTGAATCAGTTTTTAGATGTTGTGATGGACAGCGTAACACCAACATCAAACAAACATAAGGTAATTAAATGAATGATTGAATAAATGACTAATTGGATGATGATGATGATGATGATGATGGTTTCTAGGAAACCTTACCAATGACAAGACCATTGACAAGGAGCGTCATCCGAGCGATTCCAAGCACAAAACGACACACATTGATCACCAGAATACTGGGGGCGAGGTAGACGCCAAAACCACCTCCAATGAGAGCAAAGCCACCAATGTAGAAGGGAATCTTCCGCCCAAACCTGCAAAGGACGAAAAGCAACACTCATTACCCACAAATAAACTTTTTAATTGTTATTTGGTGGCATTGGAAGTAATTACTAAGTTACATTCACACCAAAAGAAAGAAACTGCCGCCACCACCACCATCATCAGAAGTAACAGCAACAGCAACGGCAACAACAACAGCCAAAGCTTTGGTACATTATACTGAAGGAAACATATTTTGAGTTTCTCTTTTTCCTTACTTCCAGTCATGTTTAAAAGCGGACCGAACGCTCTTTACTTCTTATTTTAGTTTTTCACTTTTTTTTTTCTAGCGTCGACGACCACACACACACACACACACACACACACACACACACACACACACACACACACACACACACACACATGAGAGAGAGATGATGATGATGATGATGATGATGATGGTGATGATGATGATGATGAAACTTTATTTATCAACGGTAAAGGTTTTGACAGAAATTCGCCAGTTTACAAACATGCCCTTGCTTATGCTACAGAGACTATCTACTGAGAAACAAAGTAATGATAAAGTAAGAGAGAGAGAGAGAGAGAGGGGCAGGACCTGTCAGCGATGAAACCACTGACGAGAACGCCGATTAAAGTCCCAATCTCAGAGATCATGTTAGAGATAGGGCGATGCCAGCTTTTGTCACAGACCACGTCCATCTGAAACATGCCAGTACGCACCAAGTGTGTCTCTAGGTGCCGTAGCAAGCTAGCAAAGTATGGAATCGCCTATCACTTGTAAGCGTTGAGGAAAACACACACACACACACACACACACACACACACACACACACACACACACACACACACACACGCACGCACGCACGCACGCACGCACGCACGCACGCACGCACACACACACACACACACACACACACACACACACACACACACACACACCTTCCAAAATAAATAATAACCCCCTAAACAAACAAACAAAAACAGACTACCAATAATCCAAAACCAATCAAAAGCACTGTAAACGGGGGAATTCTTGATCACGCCACCTTCCCTTCCCTCACTCAAACCCAGCCCTCCCACCCCCTTCACCCCACCATCACCACATCCCCATTCAGTCGCACCAATCGTTGTGTTTTCATTCGTCTCAATCTGTTCGCTCGGTAAAAGAATTAGCTTTTGTATTGACCTCCCGCTGGTGGGAATAGCGTATAATTATTAGGCAGCATTCAACTGCTCACAGTCTAAGCAAGCACAGATGGGTCTCATACGCTTCAGCAGTTATTTTGAAAGCTCTATGACAGGACTTCTTAAAATAAACTCTTGCTCACCTCCGTAGCGATGGTGGCCTCAAGTGCTGTTCGATCATACACCCACTTCGCACACTTTGAGTGGGTGGTGGATTTGATGAACCCATCGGACTCAAAATGGCTGCCATTGACTGCGTACGGCACAGGCGGTTCCCGTTCGCTGCTTACGTCATCGTGGAACGACGTGTCACTCGGTATGATTACGTCATGATTTAAGCCGTCGCTGATCACGTGACAGTTATCCCATCGTCCGTTAGTGAGGGGGATGTGCCGTTTGATGTTCAGCGCGTGCGATTCGTTTTGTGCGATGAAACTGTCACCCGGGTAACCAGGAATGGCACATCTGGAACAATGATAATGATAATATTAACAACAACAACAACAACAACAACAACAACAATAATAGACCTGACAATATGGGTTTCGCCTGCGGTTTTGTATTTTGTTCTTGAAATGTCTATACATATGTACGGCAATGTTGCACCAGGTTAACCGAACGTTCGTAGAGGTTGTATTGTATACCTACAACTGAGACGAAAGTGTAACAATTCCGAACAACCTATCGTTTAGTGGTTTAGCTTGACAGCTGAAGAAGAAGAACGTGATGATCAGGCCTGTTTTCTTTCTAGAATGTTTTCCACGACCTTACGTCGTTTTACAGTAATTCGGCTTTTGATGCCGACGGAATCAAACTGGTGCTTTCAATGAATAAGTCATCTACTTTTTATAGCATATGTGAAGTGAATGAGTTCTCGTTGTATGGAAAACCGCTGAAGCGTGTCTTCAATGCCTGGTGCCACTCAAGCAGTTGCCTTCTAGCGGAAACGTCATCATCCTCATGAGAAATGTCTTTATTTAGAAAGTCTTTTTGTAAAGGATAGTAAGATCACATGAGGGGCGCCCGTTGCTTATGCACCTTGGTCAAAGACATCACCTTGTTTTGAGTCACCTAAGGGGGAATCGGGTGGGTGGATCGATGGGTATTTGTTCAGCGTCTTTTCCCACAGAATATGGGTAATATCAAAGACGGGGCAACGCGTGAATTAATTGAAAGGCCAGCACAAATATCTGGCCCCAGCCGGGAACTGAACTGACGACACGACCATTGAAAGTCCAGTGCTCTATCACTCGCGTGTCTCGGCTTCCCCGGGGAGTTGAATGGCTCAACAGGCTGAGCAATGGACTCGAAATGAGAAGGTGCCGAATCTCGACAGGGCCAACATGTCCTTTGAAATCACACTGACAGTGGAAAAAAAGACCCATCCTACGTGGCCTTATACTCTTTCGTCTTCACGCTGTTGCTGTCTTTATGTTTCGTTGCTGTTTTTTGGAAACGCGTCTAAACATGAGGCGACGAAATTCTAAAGAAATGTTCTACAGGCCACATCCACGTTTTCCTTGGCTTTAAAAGTGAAAGCTCAAGGGAGAGAAATTAGCGTGTGTCGCATGGTGCTGAGAATGGCATTAGACAAAGCGGTTCGGTTCAAGCACCAGCCACCGAAGAGCGTCAATGCACGCCTCAGTGAGCAGCCAGCGCGGTCACTGAACCTGAAAAAAACGGGTGAGCTATGCTTGTGTGCTTGAGCCGGCCGCATTCACATTGACAGTCACATTGCTATTCTTGCTTTGTGTATGTGGCCTTTTTACCTTGCACACAAACACTCGCCCACACTTTTATACAACAACCCCGTTCCCTCTCAGTACGGGGAGCCGGGACAGTCAAGCGGCAGAGCATTGGACTTTCAATGCTCGGGTCGTGAGTTCGATTCCCGGCTGGGGCCAAATATCTGTAATGGCCTTTTTCTCGTTGCTCCGTCTTTGATATCACCCATCTGAGGTGGAAAAAGACATTAAACCCTTACCCCCCCCCCCCCACACACACACACACACCTCCCCCAGTCACCCCAACGCTCTCGGTGGAGCCGGTGGAGCCGAGATGGCGTAAAGTTGACATTTCAAAGCTCATGTCATGAGTTTGAATCACAGGTGGGAGTCAAAAACGTGTACGGGCTTTTTTTTCCTCGTTACACTCTCAAACACCCACCCAACATTAACTCCGGCCTCGCACTTCCTAAGGTTTAAACGCGTGCACATTCCGCATGACCAGTTTCCAAAAGACTGCGCAGGCACGTGAACGATGACATCTAAATGTTTTTCTATGCTGCATTGTGGCATTAAACAGGTTTGACAGGTTTCACAGGATAAGACTTCAGACACTCATGATAATCCAGCTAAAAGCCGGCCATAAGGGGGAAAAAGGGAAGTAGAGTGGATAACACACAGCCACAAGAAACGTGTACGATCAAAACGAAATCTGAGAAATAACACTAATGACCACCACATCTGTCACCCTCCTAGCGTTGAGAGAATCTGGCACAACAATGCGGAGCACCCGCTTGAACTAAGTGTGTTTTACAACAATGCGGAGCACCCGCTTGAACTAAGTGTGTTTTACAACAATGCGGAGCACCCGCTTGAACTAAGTGTGTTTTACAACAATGCGGAGCACCCGCTTGAACTAAGTGTGTTTTACAACAATGCGGAGCACCCGCTTGAACTAAGTGTGTTTTACAACAATGCGGAGCACCCGCTTGAACTAAGTGCGTTTTACAACAATGCGGAGCACCCGCTTGAACTAAGTGTGTTTTACAACAATGCGGAGCACCCGCTTGAACTAAGTGCGTTTTCTGTAACAATCTCGTGGACAACTTTATAAGTCAATGAATAAGTACAGCCAGCAAACACGAATCATCCTGATCCCTGCGTCTTGTTGATAATGGGATTTCTGGCACATTAGGCTGCATCAGAACAGACAGCAGTAACTTGAACAATAACAACAACAAAAGTACAGGCATAAGAACACAAACTGACCGTGGGGTCATGTGCAGTGAATATTTGGAGAACCTTGTTTGGCGAGTGTGCTAGCTTGTAATGAAATTTGTTGTCACGAAAAAGCGTGGTTTTCGTGACTTTTGTACTTTGTAGCCGGACCCAAGATGCATGCCAGGGGGGCGCAGCAAGAGGCAAGCTGCCAGTAAAGCTGGGACATTTTGCGCTGGAGAGCGACAAAAGCGACGCGAGCGGATTTAGAAGAAGCGGCTTTCTGGCCTGAATAGAAAGTAGACTAGCGTTACTCCAGTGAGGCCTGAGCGGAAAGGAGATATTCAATTTTTTAAACTCATGTCAGGCGCGTGCCCTTGCATGGTCTGTGTATGATAATTTCTGTTTGTAGATTGAAGGGGTGACTATGATGCTTGAGGCTAATATGGAACTTAAAGGCATTTTGAGACCTCGTGCAGTTGTGTTCTTTGGCCACAACAATACAAATGGAAATAACATTACGTGACTAACTGTCTGTGTCCACCTGTACTGCGACAGACGGACGGAATAAGTATCTCAGAATCCGTAGCTTGGTGAAGTAGTTACGCCTGCCAGTTTCTGTTGGATTTAAACAAACCACAAGGTTGGCTGGTTGGTTGGTTGGTGGTTCAACGCACCTTTCCACCACATACGGGTGATATGAAAGACGGAGCAACGAGAAAAACACCAGGACAAATATTTTTCCCCAGCCGGGATTTGAACTTCCGACCCGAGTATTGAAAGAACGACGTTCATCCACCTGGAGTGGAGGAGGACGTTAAACTTCCGAACACTCCCCCCCCCGCACCCCCAGCTATCCCCCCCCCCCCCCCTCGAACCCCTAAGTGACAAAAGGCAAGAGATATGTGACAACACTTCACTCATCACAAACTGATCCTCGAGTATATTTTTTTGTTTTAATCGTTTACGTAACAGCTGACATCCACATCAAAATGTGTATAGACCAAAGCCATGTACTGTGCCTCATTTTATACAGCTGAGACAAACTTCCATGAAGACCTTGGATTTCTTGAGGCTGTGAGCATATCAGTGGAAGAACTGACAACACAGAAATTGCAACATCATGATCCACTTCAAACCGGCAGAAACCGGAATGGGGCGGTTTTTGTTCAGTACGTGCAGTCAGCTCACGGGGCGTGCAGACCACGTGAAACTGTGACATACGTGCTGAAGTACTTTTTCCTTTTCAGTGGCTGTTCCGCACCAGTTACTGAGATCAAGGCAGGGTCACAAAAAACTACGGGGGAAGGCGCATAAGCTGTAGACTCAGGAACCCAGTGGCTTACTTGTGACTGTATACCCTCACGCTACAGTAACCATAAACCCTCACGGTAACCCTTGGACGTCTCCGCAGCGGGAAAGACGAACGAGTAGTTTGACTGAGATCAAGTTCCTGAAATCAAGGCCAGAACACACAAAACATTCACTTTACCATGGGCGTCGTTGGAAAAAAGAGAAACAAGAATGCGCACCCCTCCCCTCGTACCCTCCCTCCCCCTCCACACACACACACACACACACACACACACTGAGCGAAATTCATATTTCAAAACACATTTCCAGCATCCCGAAGCATATTTCTCGACGAATACATGCTGGGATGTTACAAAGGCTACTTCTCTCCAGCTGTGTACTCATAAATATTCAAACATTTTACTTTAAGTGCGTAGCTCTCACTAATTTTTCTTTGTAGTCGTGTAATTATTCCATAACCATTCCACAAAAAAGTATTTTACGTGCGTATTCCACTTACCGAGTTTTAGAGGCTTTCAAGTTCAAGTACTCATAAAAAATAAAAACCTATTTTAAGTGCGTATCCCACATATTTGCGTTTGAAACTTTCCACATCCTGTCCAGTTGTGCTACAGCTGCTTTCATAGTGATGATCGTGTTTTGCTTCCCTCAACCCTATTCCGGGTCCGTCGATAACTCCAAGCCCCTGCAACGACGGCCAAGTCGGGCTAACCGAGACGGAGAACGAGCTAAGTGATACCGAAGAAGGGGGAAAAAAAAGACCTCGGTGACACGGAAAGTGGACAGTTGCGAACAACTGAGATCCCCGTGTTATTTCACAGTGTGCACAGAAGCGGTGAAAACTGTTGCATTCACCAGCACGGTACATTCTCAGCTTGTTTAGAGATGACTGCCTGCATGAGTTCCCCGTGCATACACAGACCCGCAGCATGCATGCATTTTTCGTGGCAGCTTTGTGCTCTGCCACGAAAAATGCGTGCTTGTTGCGGCAAGGGAGACAACCCATGTAGACAATAATCTCGGAACAGGCTGAGAATGTACTGTGCTGGTGAATGCGACAGTTTTCACCGCTTCTGTGCACACTGTGAAATAACGCGGGGTCCTCAAAGTTGTTCGCAACTGTCCACTTTCCTTGTCACCGAGTATTTTTGTTTTTTTTCCTTCTTATGTATCACTTTGCTCGGCTCGGTCTCGGTTAGCCCGACTTGGTCGTCGTCGGAGGAGCTGGAGCTATCGACGGACCCGGAACAGGGTTGTGCTTTCCCCTCCCTGATATTTCCAGGAGCGTTGCTGCAAGGTACAGCGTTTCAGCGCCCGCTGTACCTTTTTTTTTTTTGCCCCACCCAAACCCCCACCCCCACAAAAAAGGCTTTGTTTGGCTCAACAAGATACTCCCCCCCCCACACACACACTCCCTCACCCCCATAGCTCACATACGCGACCGGACAAGACTGAGGTCAGGGATGGGGTCCTTTCGCCTTCGGCTGCACTTTAAGGTTAGCAAACCTGAATACTGACTAATTGTTAGGATCTGGCTCCTGTCTGGGTTACGTTTCAGTTTATCCAGAGCAGGTGTTATACTGCAACATGATCCTCCCCCTTTCGAAGAAACATTACACCCGTTTCAAAATAATTTGATACGTAAGTCGGCAGGTTCCCTGTATTCATTTCAGTTATCGTCTTTCGTTTAAGATAAATTTAGAAACCATAAACACAGCGATCCTTTTTTATTTTACGTATCACTTACAACGCAGAAGCATTTCTTTTGTCCCGGTTTAGACAAGATAGAAATAGTTTGCACGCTCCTGTCTTGGGAGAAAAAAAAAATGTGAAACCACTGGCTCGAGATAACCTCATCATGATAGAGAAACTACTATCTATAGCGAAACAATTTTATGGGATGGGGCAGATTTCCCTGCGCGCAGCAACAAGTTTCAGTGATAAAAAACAAGACTGTGACGTTTCTCCAGACAATACATACTTTCACGTACACAGGGACGTAACGAAATCTGTGTCATAGACACCTTACGTGCACACTATGCTGCTTTGTTGTTTTTGGCGGGTCGTGAGACTTGTGTGTGTGTGTGTGTGTGTGTGTGTGTGTGTGTGTGTGATGTAATTGTAGCTATGTCCTAAACTATCTCCTTGAAGCGCTTTTTACTTTGAGATACAATGGGAAGTCACCTTCTCCAGACCTATTTTTCACGGTTTTTCTCTTGCTGCATCGCCCATTTAAAAAAATCGGTCATATTACGTATTTTGACGAAAAAGTTGATCAAATGCCTTCATTTTCTAGACTTTGGAAGTTCATTAAATGGTAATGGCTGTATTCGTATCACAGCTCTGTAGCTCTGACAGATTTTGTGTTAAAAAAAAACTATTGCCGAGGTTTGCATGTAGGGCCAAATATCTATGAAAAGACTCCTTCAAATTACTCATCATCCCGGAATTTTTGTCACGTGTCACAACTGCACATATGACAGGAACTCTTACAGTTTTATAGCTTTCGTATTAAAAATAATAGAGCTTTTAGATAAACTTTTTTTTTTAATTTCTGCGAGAAGCACTGGTCAAAAGATTTCTAATTTTGCGATTGCGTAAGCACAATTCAAGGTATTCAAGTTCACATTTCACCAGCCCCTCCCAGATTTTACGTAAAAATTTATTCGGTCAAGGAAGTCACAAAAGCAACAGGGAAATCACAAGACATGAACAAACATCCTCTGTCAGACGAGCAGTGTGAGGCTGACGTCAAATATTCAGATCACAGACAAAATCTGTAAATATCGTCACTGCGTCCAACATTTCACCAGCCCTCTGCATCCTCCAGATTTCATGTAAAAATTAATTCAGTCGGGGAAGTCACAACACCAGCAGACAAATCACAAGACATGGACAAACATCTTCTGTCAGACGACCTGCATGAAGCTGACGTCAAATGTTGTAGTTCACGGAATTGACGTCACCTCTCTCTCTCTCTCTCTCTCTCTAACCTCCCCCGCCCACAGACGTTTGTCTTTTTTACGTCTGTGCCCCCGCCCCCTCCTGCGTCAGGCTGACGTCAAACGTTTAGTTCACGGAACTGACGTTTTCTCTCTCTCGCCTAGGATTCTGGATACAGATTTGAAAGAAAAGAAAGAAGAAGAAGAAGACAAAGAAGAAGAAGAAAAAGAAAAAGAAAAACCACAGGCAACAATAACAACGAAATAGCACGAAATTGAGAGAAACAACTTTATGGGATGAGCCATTCCTCCTTCTTATCATTGTGTTTGAATACTTGGAAGCCGATGTAGCAGATAGACAGTGTGGGCAGGCTTAGACATTAAAAAGACAGTCTGCGATTTTATGACAAAACAAAAATTGGGTTATGGTGACATGGAGTTTCTCTATGTTCTCTTGATAATGTCACGGGTTGGAAACTCAACAGGGCGGGGTTTGGAAGGTTACAATAAAACGAAAACAAAACAAAACCGTCAAACGAAGCCTGATGAAACGGTTAGCAAGTCTGGCTTGCAAACCCCCTCCCTGAAGAAGAAGAAAAAACACAAGAAGAAGAAGAAGAACAACAACAACAACAAGCAAACAAAGACCCCCCACGAGTTTTTACCTTCCGACCTCGAGTTCAGCCTGAGTTCAACCAAAACAACATTATCTCACGTACCCAGAATGCATGACTTAAAATGGGAGTACAGCCGCTTCACGCCGTCCTCTGCTGAGGCTGTTATTGCACTCCAGCATAATGAAAAGCGCCGTTAGCGGAGCGATACTATATGCTTCTAAATGCGGAGATTTAGCAAATTTCTGCGCAAATCGAGTTTTTGTGTATGTGCCTCACAACAGCATGTCACTGTCCGAAACTAATAACTAAAACTCCGTCAGGCAGATGACAGCTGCCAAAAGATATTAATCTGATGACTTGCTGTGAATGTCCTCTCCTTGGTGCAGCTATACCAGAGTACAAAATGTAATGACGAAGGATCCGATGTTATATTCAAGATTCAAGAGATTCAATGTGGTTGAATTAAAAGCCGTACCGAACAAGCGAGAGTGTTATAATCGTGATTCGGAAATGTTCAGCCCACAAACGTTCAAAACAAATGCAATTTTAAATTCGAGAACTTTTATGACTGCGATGGCCGTAAGCACCACGCGACTGTAATGTGCCGATGTCCGCGGTGTGAGAGAATGCGTGTGATTCACGGGTTCACTTTGCGTCGATTTGAGCCAGGTAATTGGGATACAGCGCCCAGAGCACTGATGATGATAGTGATGATGATGATGATGATGATGATGATGATGATGATGATGATTCTTACCTGTGCTGCGGAATGAAGAAGATGAAGACGGCACTAAAAGTCTCGAACCCGATGAAGACACAGGGAAGCACTGCCAGGAAATACACCCTCTTCTGGTACCAGCCGAACTCGCCAATGTCCCGTAACACCTCGTCGAACTTCATGTCTGTAGGGTCAGCACCTTCCAAACCCCCAGAAATACGCACAGAAATCTGTCACACACGAAATGATACCGCAGTACTTGTCGCTGTGCGAAGGTTGTGCGTCATGTAAACATTGTACCTCGTGCCACCACGGTGTGTTGCTTTTATAGCTGCGGTTGTCAGCAGGTAGCTAAAAAGGTATGCTTGTGGCGTACGTCACGCTCAGCTTGCTGTCCTAGGCGACGTGTGCACAGCTGGTCCTTTGGTCTCTTCATGGACATATACAGCCATCAACATAGGCGACTGTGTGTGCCATGCACCGCCGTTATCAATATTGTTGTGGCCAATACGAGGCGCAATTTCACTCAGATTTCAAGGGGTGTTCAGTGATTACGGCAGAAAAATAACCGCTGTTGAAAATATACGAAATGTTTGGCAGTGGTGTACCTTGTCGCCAGCGAAAAATATGGCGTGCCGTATATTATCACCATTATGGCCTCGCAAGTGACACAGTACATCCATGTTAGAATCTTATTTCTCGGAATATTTGTGGAATTTTCTTTAGATCATTATACTTACGAGGTGTTTTATTGTGATCGATGCTCCGATGGTTTTGAGTTTAAATTTGTCGCAAGGCCATCTTAAGCCAGTGTCTTCCCCCTAACCTTCTCCCTCTGCCAAAATTGCGAATACACTTGAAATATTATTTTTACAAAAAACAAACAAACAAACCCAAAACAAACCAACGACAACAAAAAACGAAGCTTATGATTTTTTGGTTATTGTCTTTTCAAATGAAATGAAAGGACATCGTATTGGAACAAATTTAACACTGCTGCATTACGGTAAAACGTACACAAAATATGTAAGTAGTTGTAAATAGCAGATGTACTAACTGCATTAGCCTGCGTATAAAGTAAATCGCAGATATTTTAATACTGACACGTGGGTTATTTTATGTTTCCTTTTTAAAAAACATCTATCGATTGTCTATAAATATTATGTCAAAATGTTACTCGGAATTAAATAAAGGTAATCTATAGACATGGTTAAGCAAAATCACAAAAATGTATGCATCCTACCGTGGTTGATACTGCGGCCTTTACCGCATATAGAATTAATGAAAAAATAAGACGACTGAGCTGTCAGAGAATGTTTTTTTTTAGTCAATAATTATTTACTATGTCTCTCTTCAAAACTGTGTTTCTTTGTTTCTGTCTTTTCCTTCGTCTTTCTCAACTAACATATCCCCGAGCAATTTGTGCCTGACATCAGATATAGTTTTATTTCTGATGATACGCACCGACACACGAGCTGACCATAGGCAAAGTCGCATCTGCTCTTTTTCTTCTTTCTCTGACAGGTTTAAGTTACTTGGATCATATTTCTTGATATCAGTTTCTGTATTCACTACTTAGTAGACACAATCTACTCACCACGCGCCAGGTGAATCCTGGTGTTTCAAAGTAGGATACTCCTCAGCCTAACACCTTACCCGGGCAAAGAACCAGCCGTAACTGGTTGAAACTGGATTGTTCACTCACCGTGGGTTCAGCCATACATATCAATGAACTGCTTTGCTTGGCTGCTCCTATTTCAATGGCAGCTTGTGCTACAGCGTTGGGTCAGAGTGCAGAGTGTAGCGGGCGGTAGCTAGGACACGTTTTGTCTGCTCGCTTTGTCTGCCCGTTGTTATTTATTTATTGCTTGACCAGCTGACGAACATCCCATTGTTGCCCTAGTGTAAGTGCAGACTAACACCACACCGTATCGTTTTTCAGTTGGCCGGGTTGCGTGTGTGTAACTGGGTACTTGGTGGGTAATTACTGACTGTGCGAGCTGGGCTGAAGCGAAAAGCAACATCGTAACAAACCCACAGTGGCGATAATACGTCACAACATGGCGGAAAATTTCGTGCCGGTGGCGAGCAAAAATACCGATAGTTTGCCCCAAAAATGGACAAAATTACTCCACGAAGGGACAGGGTTGTGAGTTTGAATGAATGAGCGTTCCTTTCGAGGAAACTCATGAGTGTTTATGAACCAAACGGCGTGTGCATATCGCCTACAGTCCGCTACAAAACTCGACCGGAGAAACGGCCGTTGCTCAGTACAGAATTTGAAAAATGACGACACAAATCCATGCCAAACGCCTCAGCTAACCAACAACGAACATAAACTTCTATTGCAGAAGAGAACCTAGTGTCCGTTTACTTACAAATCAAGCCGCACTGGCATGCCTGTGAAAGGCCTTGTTTTGTCTCAGGCTTCCTTTCTTTCCCTGCCCTCGGCACACAATGCGGTGCTGACTGCTGTGTGGACAGTTTGTGTGGTCGGTGGGCGATTTTGTGAGCACAGCGTGTGCACTGAACGATCCACAAAACACGTCCATATCGAAGAAAGGACATTTTTTACACATCAGTACACTGTCCAAATTCGGTATTAAAGTTTCGAATTGGTTATACAGCTATTTGCTATTATTTCAAGTAAACACTTACCAAACCACCCGAATTCTCCATCCTCCCTAAATATTATCTCTGCTTCCAGCAGGACAAAATGACTGCATGTCCTGAAAACACGTGCACAGTTTAATTTGGAAGCAGATATTTTTTATTTATAACTAAATTACTCCCCTCCGCACACAAAACTTGCATTATTATGACAAGTGCTCCATGGAGTTAAACTTTTACCTTTTACGTCAGTTCTGTGTTTCTCATTGGAATGAAGCCTTTCTAAGACACGTGGGCGCCGAAATGTTCACAACGTAGTGTTGTAGACCTAAAAAAAAAAAAAAAAGCCGAAAATCCGCAGTGACTGATGAAATACGATTTACTAACGCATACTGAAAGTAACCAGCTAATGCCATTTCTGAACACAAAACTTTATTTTTGAAAGCCTTCTGCTTTGGAAACTTTAATGTGCAATCCAATCTTGAAACTTCATCATGATGAATTGAAAGTAACAAGCACAAGCGTTTATCTTCCCACCAAAAAGGGAAATAAATCATTTTTTTGGTACTGTTATGATTGCATTGCACATACATGTAGTTTCAAAAGCAGAAAGCTTTTTGCAAGTACAGAGGCAGAAATCTCCATGGCTCACTTGTGCAAACCATTAGTAAGGCTGTCAATGCAACACACTACTCCAAGGACGACATTTTACATCTCCCACGTCGGGCCCAAGTGGTAGTGTTCAGACTCCGCACTGAACACAACAGACTGAAAAAGCACCTGTACCACAAATTGAAACTGGCTACAACCCCCCTCTGTCCATGTGGCCATGCCGAGCAGACCGGACAACACATCATCCAGGACTGTCCACTATACCATCAGCTGAGGATGGCGACGTGGCCAACGGAAACGCCTCTACACAGCAAACTATACGGCCCTCAGCGGGAGCTGGAGAGGACAGCAGACTTCATGCTCAGAACTGAACTTCCAGTGTGACCAAGAAAGACGAACGACAACAACAACAACAACAACTTGTGTTGTGGGTCAAGTTCATTCAAAAGATTATGTTTGTAAAGTTCATATCACTGTATATCATCATGCCAAATAAGGTGTCTCTGATGCTCTTAGTTCCCGGCAATATTACAATTTTCCCCAAAACAGTTTGTATGGCCTTGACCTTGGGTCAGTCATTCAAATGAGATCTGTTAGTAGTGTGCTTTTTGAGTCAGAAATGCCCATACTGAGCAATTTCTCGTGCAGTTTGGCTGGTATGATTGTATTAAAAAAAAGCACTGCTGTAGTCTACAAAAAGCAATCTAGCGTAAGCATTGGGCTTCTCAAGATGCTCTAAAATGTGATGAAGACCTATGAGACAGCATCTTCCACTGAACGATTCACCCGGTAGGCAAACTGGTATTGAGGGTGGGGTGGGTGTTTGGGGGTTTAACGTCCTTTTCCACCACATGAGGGTGATATCAAAGACGGGGCAACGAGAAAAAAAGGCCAGCACAAATATTTGGCCCCAGCCGGCGGGATTCGAACTCACGACCCGAGCATTGAGAGTCCAACGCTCTACCATTCGGCCACCCCGGCTCCCCAACTGGTATGGATCCAGAATAGGGGGTATGACAGACTTAATGTACTGCAGTACCAGGCGCTCGAACGTTTTCATAATTTTGGTGCCTCTGCTGTTTGCAGGTTCTGAAAAAAGCTAATGTTAAGGTTTACTGCGGACACACACACAGACAGACGACGGAGGGTTATTACATATTCTCCCTGTGTTACACAAGTGAGGTTAAAAAAAAAATGCCAGATCCTGGAATGACTTAATTTCCGTTTCTGTAGGAAGGTAAAAAGCTTGTGCTTGTTACTTTCAATTCATCATGATCAAAGTTGTGTGTGTGTGTGTGTGTGTGTGTGTGTGTGTGAGAGAGAGAGAGAGAGAGAGAGAGAGAGAGAGAGAGCTGCATTGTGACTGCATCGCACACAGTTTCAAAAGCAGAAAACTTTTCGCAAAAATGCCAGATTCTGAAATGATTTATGTTCCGTTTTGGTGGGAAGATAAAACGCTTGTGCTTGTTACTTTCAGTTTATCAAGATCAAGGGTTTTTTTGTACTGGTGTGATAGAAGGCTTTGAGAAATAAAGTTTTGTGTTCAGAAATGGCATTAGCTGATTACTTTCAGTAGGTGTTCGTAAATAATGTGCGACATGTTTCATCATTGCAGATTTTTGTTAGGTCTTCAATACTACGTCGTGAATATTTCGTCGCCCACGTGTCTTAGAAAGGCTTCATTCCGATGGGAAACAGAGAACTGACGTAAAAGTTTAACTCCGTGGAGCATGACCTTGTCATAATAATGCAAGCTTTGTGTGCAGAGGGGAGTAATTTAGTTATAAATAAAAAAATATCTGCTTCCAAATTAAACTGTGCACGTGTTTTCAGGACATTCAGTCATTTTGTCCTGCTGGAAGCAGAGATAATATTTAGGGAGGATGGAGAATTCGGGTGGTTGGTAAGTGTTTACTTGAAATATAGAGCAAATAGCTGTATAACCCAATTGGAAACTTTAATACCGAATTTGGACAGTGTACTGATGTGTAAAAAATGTCCTTTCTTCGATATGGACTTGTTTTGTGGATCGTTCAGTGCACACGCTGTGCTCACAAAATCGCCACCGACCACACAAACTGTCCACACAGCAGTCAGCACCGCATTGTGTGCCGAGGGCAGGGAAAGAAAGGAAGCCTGAGACAAAACAAGCCTTCACAGGCATGCCAGTGCGGCTTGATTAGTAAGCAACGGACACAGGTTCTCTTCTGCAATAGAAGTTTAGGTTCGTTGTTGGTTAGCTGAGGCGTTTGGCATGGATTTGTGTCGTCATTTTCAAATTCTGTACTGAGCAACGGCCGTTTCCGGTCGAGTTTGTAGCGACTGTAGGCGATATGCACACGCCGTTTGGTTCATAACACTCATGAGTTTCCTCGAAAGGAACGCTCATTCATTCAAACTCACAACCCTGTCCCTTTCGTGGAGTAATTTGTCCATTTTGGGGCCAACAATCGGAATTTTAGCTCGCACCGGCACGAAATTTTCCTCCATGTTGTGACGTAGTATCGCCACTGTGAAACCGCCTCTTTCTTTGGCAGGAATCGCTAATCTGGCTCAAGTGTTGTCTGAGTTTATGAAGTCCCTTGTACGGGTGATATCGAAGACGGGGCAACGAGAAAAAAGAAACAGCACAAATATTTAGCCTCAGTCGGGACTGAATCGAACTCACGACCCGTCTAACTGTCTACCAGTTCGACTTTCCCAGCATCCGTCAATTAAGCACTGTGATCTGCATGATTAGCTCATACGTAGTACATATGTCGTAGCGGAAATCTCGTCGGACAGACGCGAGCATAAACTTTCTGCGCTTTGAGCTCTAACGATCTAGTTTGCACGTTCAAAGCGATAGAATGAAGTTTGACGACGTCCTACGTCAGATTGGGGAGTTCGGCCCCTATCAGAAACGTGTGTATTTCTTGGCCACTGCCCCGGCTGTCCTGTTGGCATTTGAAACCCTGAGCGCCATTTTTATCTTCAACATTCCACCACACAGGTACGTTTGTTGAATATGTTTTACAGTTCTAGAAATTATGCTTCGCACCGCCTCCCCCACCGGCGCGCCCAGTCTCTGTATGTCTGTCTGCCAGTCTGTGGTTCGATCATAATGATAATAATCATAATGATCGAAATAATGATAACACACACACACACACACACACACACACACACACACACACACACACACACACACACACACACACTTTGAAAGACTACTCTATAATTCCCGAAGGAAATGGGTTTTGAGGCAGGACTACATGCACGACAAAGTCGGTGAATGACGGTTATGGTGACCCAGGAAAAAGCATGTCTTGATTTTGACATCTGGTGGACTGAACATCTAATCAGATGCAACGTTTTCCATGATTTTGCGTTTGCTCATGCATGATTACAGTACCGCACCGACCTTGAAAAGCAAAACTGCATTGTAAAATTAAACACAGCTGGATGTGTGACGGTGACGTTGTAGTGTTTAAAAGGTACAGCAGGTGTGTAGTAGTGGTTGCCGTAGTCTCAGTCCCTGCCGAAACCTTTTCTTTTTGTCCCTGCGCCAACATTGACGCAAACATGCTTGGCCGAATGAGCGGGCAAAACAGCAACATGATTCAAGAAATGTTGCCACTTCAGTCATCTGATTCCATAACATCGTGCGTTCGTGTGTGTGTGTGTGTGTGTGTGTGTGTGTGTGTGTGTGTGTGTGTGTGTGTTCTTGATGTTTCATAAGATGTGCTGTACCAGGGTACCCAGACGACACGTTTGCGATACAAAACAACACTCACGCCATCATGATCAACCTGGCCATTCCTCGAGACCAGGCTGGCTGGGACAAATGTCACGTGTTTGATGACGTCACAACTGACGCTTTGGACTCCAATCTATCCGCACGTGACGCGCGAAACTTGAACGCCAGCAAGAGAGATTGCAACAGCTGGGTGTATGACGACTCCGTCTTCCAGTCTACCATCGCTACTGACGTATGTAAACATAACAGCCACAAACGATCGTTTGCTTTGGAAGAACTATTTCTTTTCAGGCTACAGTGGCCAACGCACTCACCTCCCTCCCACCCTTCCTCCGTTTTACCTGACCCCAGACTTGCTTCTTGCTTCATGTAGAGAAACCCGAGAAAGACTTGCCAGAGTGCCCTAAACACACTAACTATACATTTCAGCCTTGTGTGGTACAGGGCCGGTAAAAGCACAGTCTTGATCGATTTATGCTCACAGATCGTTTTGAGTCGGTGTATATTAGTACAGCTCTTAATGCACTACATTGTTGTTTTCAGTTTACGTGAGTAGTCAAACATTCAAATTCTGCGACTGTTGGCCAAGCACTCTCCGCGGAACATTGTCTAACCTTGGATTCATGTTCATCATTTCTAAAATGTCCTTCCAGTTTGACGTTGTATGTGACCGCAGTTACCTGCGTCCAAACTCTAACATGTTCGCTGAACTGGGAACCCTTGTTGGTGTCTTCGTTTGCGGGTTCATCGCAGACAGGTATGAAGCTGTTGTTTAACATCAACAATATATCTGTCACCTATTCTTGCCAATGTAAAGTCAAATAACCCACGCGGTTCCTATCGCCCTCTCAAACCTTTCCCTAAGTGCCCTGAACACTCTGGTTAGGGTGGGTCGTGAGTTCCATCCCACCTGCAGCCAACTATTTGTGCGCCTCCCCCCCCCCCCGTCTTTGATATCACACATATGTGGTGGAAAAGGCCGTTCAACACCCACCGACCCATCTACCCTTTGGTTAGGGTTTAGCAATGCACTATATAGACTTCATCATCACAGGTCTACAGGGGCCTTGTAAGCACACAATTAATGTTGATCTGTTTCAATTTTGTTTGTTTTGAGAAACTTGGGAGCCGGGGTGGTCGAATGGTAGAGCGTTGGACTTCTAATGCTCGGGTCGTGAGTTCGATCCCGGCTGAGGCCAAATATTTGTGCTGGCTTTTTCATCGTTGCTCCGTCTTTGATATCACCCTATGTGGTGGAAAAGGTCGTCAAACCCCAAACACCCACCCATCCACCCGCCAGAGATAAATGCTACATATAAAAAAAACTAATTTTCTGTATCAGCACAAACAAATTATGATATTATGATCCTGAGACTTGATATCCTGTGATAACATTCAGGTTAACATCGGTGTAAAGTCGTCTGAAATTCCCTGGACAGGTTTGGCCGCAAGATCACCTTCTACATAGCAGGCCTGGCTTTGATGTGTGGAGGGTTCGGAATCGCCTTCACATACAGCCTGCTCACACTCAACATCTGCCGCTTTCTCCTCGGTGTGGCTCGCATGGCGGTTTGGACAAACAGCCTGATCATCGGTAAAAACCACGAGAAACAATTACAGAATCGCAGAGACAGAGATCTACCGTCATCTGAAAAAAAGAATACGCGCTCATCAAATCCATGGGTCTTAGGCCCTTTTCTCGATAATGGCAGGGCTCTTGCGGCTGCTTGCATCCTTGCCTTCGCTGAACACCTGTAGGTTTTTTTTTTCTAGTTGATAAATCGATACAAATTACAATCGGTCTCGAAGGCACTTTTCTCGCCCAGTTCAGGTAGGCAAGTGCAGCACCCCCGAGGGTACCTACTCAGGAACCTGGATTTCATCCTCAGAAATTCATGCCCCGGCTAGTATATTTGTAGCTCAGACAAGGAAGAAAGAGTATACTGACCGTATGAAGCATGCAGTAATTATTATGGTTCGTGCTGTTCTCAGGTCTAGAGATCGTTGGTCCCTCCAGACGAACGTTCGCTGGGTTATTCATTGACTTTTTGTGGTGTGGCGGGGAATTCCTCCTCCTCTTGCTCGCCTACTTCATCCGCGACTGGCGCTGGCTGGAGATCGCTCTCTCGGTCCCCGCTGTAGGACTGCTCTTTTACTGGAAGTGAGGTTTATAATAATAATAATAATAATAATAATGATAATAATAATAATGATGATGATAACGATCCTTTATTTTACAACGGAAGAAGTTATAGGCATACAAAGACCATTTTCAAACTTGCTGTTGCTACACTACCGTAAGAAAGAAAATTCAAAAGAAGAATATGAAGTCAGAAGAGAAGGATAATATTATAATAATAATAATAATAATAAAAAGAAACAAAATACATAAGAACAAGAAATCGCATACAAACACACACACTTAATCACACGCACACACACACACACACACACACACACACACACACACACACACACTAATAATAATATGAGCGCCCGACATGACTGATGAATGAACAGGTGCAAATACAGTTGAGGCACAATGAACCACCTGCACCAACTTAAGTACAATCATATGCTTTGTGCGTTTAGGAAACACCCACGACAAAAACAACAACAAAACCCAACAACAACAACAACAACAAAAGAGATGAATACGAAGACGACTGCTTGCCATGTTTTGGCACTGCCAATAAGTCTCAGTGGAAAAGGCTGTTCTTCTGGGTGCATGGAGCTTTCCGAAGAGACTGACAAAGGTCGGTAGGGGAGCTTTCCTGAAATATCTTGTTCAAATTGTCACCGTAGCTGGGAAGCCATAATCATTATCTGCTTTTATCAGGTTGATTCCCGAGTCCCCGCGGTGGCTGGCGTCACGTGGTCGGGACGATGAGGCGATGAAGGTGCTGGAGAGGATCGCCAAGTCCAACAACACACAGCTGCCCAAAGTGGAAGATGCGCATGCTCTGCTGGAGGGAGAGAACAACCTGGGATTACATCACGTCTTCCGGTCACGTGAACTGATCAAGCGCACGTTCATTGTTCTCGTGAACATGTAAGACATAATCAGTCACTGAATTCTAAAGATATAATAATGACACACGCGTTTATGCTACTGGATTGTGTATAAGGTTTTAGCTTGATTACCCCTGTTCCGCATTACTCAAGACAATGAGAGGCGACTGACACACTCTGGCTGCACTGTGATGTGGGCTAAACACTACGTTTGTCGCTGTCTGTAGGTTTGTTCTCGTCCTGCTATACTACGGCTTGACTCTAAACATTACCAACCTCAGCGGTGACATCTTTGTCAATTTCGCTATCAACGTGGCCTTGGAAACTGTAGCTTATGTTACTACGTACCTCGTGGTGGATCGGCTTGGGCGGAAACCAGTTTACAGCGGGAGCCTCATTTTGGCTGGAGCCTTGTGCGTCACTTCCGCTCTTCCTGTAATGTTGAGTGCACCAGGTAATGTCCACCGGAAAACAAAGTCGAACACGTGGGAGTGGTATGGAACAGTCATTTTCCCATCTTGCGTGAACACATTTCGTATCGGTTTTGGCCCTGTATGCGAAGATCAAGCAAGAGGCACGGTTCCTTAAGGGGTCGTATTGCAGCAAGCACGAGTATAATCAAACCGTTAATCTTGCCTGATTTCGCATACAGGGCCAAAAGCAAAAAAGAATTAAAAATTATTGATGTCCCGTGTGAGAGTTAATGCACATGATTCAATTGACCGAGTGTGCTGGGTTGACGCTCTGATTAAAACAGTTCGTATGAAGCGCATGAATTAGTAGTAATACTAGCAGTAGTAGTAGTAGTAGTAGTAGTAGTGGGTGGGTGGGTGGGTGTTTGGGAGTTTAACGTCCTTTTTCACCACATTGGGTGATATCAAAGACGGGGCAACGATGAAAAAGCCAGCACAAATATTTGGCCCAAGCCGGGATCGAACTCACGACCCGAGCATTGGAAGTCCAACGCTCTACCATTCGACCACCCCGACTCCCCGGGGGGGGGGGGGGGGTGGTAGTAGTAGTAGAAGTATCAGCAGTAGTAGTAGTGCCTGTTTTCATTATGTTTTGGTAACAGTTGGTATGAAGCGCATGAATGTGTAGTAATACTAGTAGCAGTAGTAGTAGTAGTAGCAGTAGTAGTGCCTGTTTTCATTATGTTTTGTTAACAGTTGGTATGAAGCGCATGAATTAGTAGTAATACCAGTAGTAGTAGTAGTAGTAGTAGAGGTAGTAGTAGTGCCTGTTTTCATTATGTTTTGTTAACAGTTGGTATGAAGCGCATGAATTAGTAGTAATACCAGTAGTAGTAGTAGTAGTAGTAGTAGTAGTGCCTGTTTTCATTATGTTTTGTTAACAGTTGGTATGAAGCGCATGAATTAGTAGTAATACCAGTAGTAGTAGTAGTAGTAGTAGTAGTAGTAGTAGTAGCAGCAGTGCCTGTTTTCATTTTGCTTGGGTGACGGTATGAAGCGCATGAATTAGTAGTAATACTAGCAGCACAAGCAGCAGCATCAGCAGCAGCAGCAGCAGCAGCAGTAGTAGTAGTAGTAGTAGTAGTAGTAGTAGTAGTAGTAGTAGTGCCTATTTTCATTATGTTTTGGTAATGGTGAACACGTGCAGGGTCAGTAGTTACGGTGCTGTCGTCTTTGGGCCGCTTCTTTGTGTGCATCAGCTTCGCTCTGATTTACCTTTACGGTGCCGAGCTGTTCCCGACTGTGGTCAGGTCGTCTGCCATGAGCTTTGGAGTGACCTTCTCCCGGATCGGCAACATGATCGCACCTTACATTGCTGACGTGGTGCGTAAAAAACAGAAGAGAAAAAAGAGAGAGAAAAAAAAGGAACAAATGTTTGAATCCTTGGATGGCATGGCGGTTGGTTCCCATCTATTTCCACAACGTTCACGGTAGATACGTTCAGTTCAGTGGAAGATGTTGTCTCTGCCTTAGGAAAAGCCCATAGTGTCGTCTTCGATTTGAAACTGTTCCAGTGTTGGTTTGGCTCACTCGGGCCCTTTAGTGCCTCTTTGTACGACTCTGCCCTGCAGGTGGTCTGTGGTATAGTGACCTAGCTTTAGCTCATGCAGGCCGAAGGACACAAATACACAGGGCCTCAAAATGCCTATAATTATATTCCCTATTAGCCTCAGGCATCATAGTCACCCCTAAAAATCTAGAACCAATTACTACCATGAACAGACCATTCAAAGGCAAGCACCTGACAGGGGTTTAAAAAAAAAAGAAAAAAAGAATGTCTCCTTTCCGCTCAGTTCTCACTGGAGTAGTGCACGTCTACTTTCTGTTTAGGCCAGAGAGGCAGTTCGCAAAAATCCGCTTGCCTCACTTGTGTCCCACCTCTGTGCAAAACGTCCCTTCTCAAACTCCTCACTGCTTCTGATCCTCCCATAATGCTTGCCCGGCCGGCGGGGGTATCATTACGCAACTTTCATTTATTGAAAACTTGAAGATCACACAGCGAAAAGCATTTAATACTAGCTTGGCCAGATAAGAAGTGTGTGGTGGGATTTCTGTGTGTTCGGTACCGGTCGAGTTGATTGATTGATTGACTTTTATTCATTTATTTATTCATATATTTCTCTTTGTATGTCATCAGGGAATTCTTGTCGGCGGGAAACTTCAGGATGCTCTCCCCCTAATCACCATGGGTTGTCCGGCAGTGCTCGTCGGTCTCCTGTCGCTATGGTTACCAGAGACTCTGGGTGCGAAGCTGCCAGAAAGCTTGGAAGACGTGGAACGTGGCGCTAGAAGGTAAAGTGACTTTGGAAAAGTAATATAAGCGGTTTCATTTCATTCTTTTTAGAAAAGGTTTACTATTTCACTGCGTTTCAGACTTTATAATGAAATCACGGGGCTTTCTCAAAATGGCCAGGGGTTACTTCGATTCAGGAGTTTGGGCAACGTTCGCTGTAAGATAACTTATGACCACGCACACGTGTTTATATAACGTCATAGTAAAAGTCATTTTCTAATTGTTATTAGTCTCTTTCTTTCACATATTCAAATCGAACTCCCCGGAGATTTCGGGGCTTTTCAAAATGGATAAGAACAAAGAAACAACACAAACAGTGCTACTGTTCACTGAACCTAAACGCTACTACAGTCTCATTCAAAATAGACCAGACAATTTCTGTTTTGCACTGTACGCAAGACAAATAGTCAAAAGGTCACAATTTTTGGTAGAGTCACTACACAACCGGAAGTCGTGAATGTCGTAAATCATCAACTTTTAAGTCGTGCATCACGTGACTGGGCTAAATAGAGAAGTTTAAATTATCGTTTTTTTTTTTCCATGTTGCAGGCTTTATTTTGGTAAGCAGAGTCACAGTGACGCTGATTCCATTAATAAACATAATTACACGAACAACAACAGCCATACTACTGACAGTAAAGGCATTTCCAAGGAGCCTGTTTAATTAACAATATTCCAGAGGAACAGTGGGATTACTGTTGGATGAAGAGAAAAGTACTAGAGAAAAATGCACAAAACGTGGGTTTTGGGTCAGCGAAACGAACTCCTACATTGTGCATGAAATGTCTAAGCCATGCAGACACAGACAGACACAAACACAGAAATGGTAACACAGTCTTGCTTGCTTCAAAGACGTTAAATTGTTAACAAAAAAAAGGATAGGTATTGGGTGCACCGCGGCGACGCGCTTCCCTCGCGGGAAGCAGCCCGAATTTCCCGACAGGGACAATAAAGTAAGACGTTTGTAAAGAAGCTAGACGTTAGTTGTACAAATTTCACAATAGAATTATGCTACAACCTTTTCAAAAACACGATTTTCAAAAGTTATCATTTTTGTTTACCGTATTACGACTTACTTTGAAAAAAAAGGAAAAAAAGGAGAGAAAAGTGACCTTGCAACTGTTTTCATGAGGACAATGCAACCAAAAAAGTTTATTTGAATGAGACTATATATTATGGTTATAATTATAGAGGCTTGTACTGTATTTCAGACAATTATGCGGATTTGTCTGTTTGCCATGTTGTTAAAAGTATTTTTACTCGAAGTAGCCCGGGGAAAAAAAAAAACCCTCGCTATTTTGACTACCTCTCGTGGATATTTTCTGTCACAGTTCTCGTTTGTGCAAGTCGCGCGGAAGTGGCAAAGACGAAGGAACAGTTGTGAGCGTGGGGTTGCCGTCAACGACTGACACGTCGAAATGTTAACACGCTACTCCTGTTGAAAACATACTTGAAATCAGAAACTGGAGTTAAGAAGAAGAAGAACAACAACAACAAGAACGACAGCAATTACACTACTAATGAAATAATAATAATAATAATAATGAGTCCTTCATTATCCATTAAATATTACATATAACCATATGGTCTTACATCCCAGTAAACAAACAGTAAGCTAGTCACAACGCGGCAAAAACATCACCGCCATCTGTCCCCATTAAAGCTTCATTTGAATCGGCCAGCCAGTTGAGCAAGTTACTGACCGTCGGTTTTGTGGTGTTATTGTTGAAGGTCAGCTGAAGTGGGGGGCCCAGATAAGTGCCTTGTGTAAGACCCTTTCTAAAAACGTATTTTTACTTCCTCAGCTAAGGCATATAACTGATATCCATGGCCAAAAGCTGTTTTTTTTTAACGCCCCATATATATATATATATAGGGGAAGTAAGTAAAGCTGAGAGCGCTCCCTAGATCTAAGAGGTGTGTGCTTTGTATGCCATTGGACAAGTCCGCCTTGCCCTATATTGGCTACAAGCCACAATGGGAGGTGGGGGGGGGGGAGACCTACCATCCTACCGCTGAAACGTCTAACAGATCTAGGGGTCTCACCATTCATAGTGCCCCCATTCCCCTCCCACCGGGAGGAAAATGGTCGTACCGACCATGGCCATATGAATTGGTGATTTTAGCCGCTCACGACCATGGTTTCGGGTCAATGGGACCCTCATCAGGTGAGCATGCGGCGATACCCACGAGGGCTGCAGCGTCCAACTAGCACTAAAAGGCTGCCCCAGAATAATCTGGTGCGTCTCCAGTACTAGCAGACGTTGCTACCCTAAAGCTCTGCAAGAGGTTTCAGCGGAAAAAGACTAAATAATTTAGAAGGAGCAACTGCCTAGGTGTAATGTCATGTAATTACATTTAATATAGAATAGGAACAAAGGCGTTACTAAAGCCGAAAACATGCGCTCAATCAGGTCAATTTGAAAGTAGGGGAAGTAAGTAAAGCTGAGAGCGCTCCCTAGATCTAAGAGGTGTGTGCTTTGTATGCCATTGGACAAGTCCGCCTTGCCCTATATTGGCTACAAGCCACAATGGGAGGTGGGGGGGGGGGGGAGACCTACCATCCTACCGCTGAAACGTCTAACAGATCTAGGGGTATCTCACCATTCATAGTGCCCCCCATTCCCCTCCCACCGGGAGGAAAATGGTCGGTACGACCAAGGCCATATGAATTGGTGATTTTAGCCGCTCACGACCATTGTTTCGGGTCAATGGGACCCTCATCAGGTGAGCATGCGGCGATACCCACGAGGGCTGCAGCGTCCAACCAGCACTAAAAGGCTGCCCCAGAATAATCTGGTGCGTCTCCAGTACTAGCAGACGTTGCTACCCTAAAGCTCTGCAAGAGGTTTCAGCGGAAAAAGACTAAATAATTTAGGAGCAACTGCCTAGGTGTAATGTCATGTAATTACATTTAATATAGAATAGGAACAAAGGCGTTACTAAAGCCGAAAACATGCGCTCAATCAGGTCAATTTGAAAGTAGGGGAAGTAATGATTGAGCGCATGTTTTCGGCTTAGTAACGCCTTTGTTCCTATTCTATATTAAATGTAATTACATGACATTACACCTAGGCAGTTGCTCCTTCTAAATTATTTAGTCTTTTTCCGCTGAAACCTCTTGCAGAGCTTTAGGGTAGCAACGTCTGCTAGTACTGGAGACGCACCAGATTATTCTGGGGCAGCCTTTTAGTGCTAGTTGGACGCTGCAGCCCTCGTGGGTATCGCCGCATGCTCACCTGATGAGGGTCCCATTGACCCGAAACCATGGTCGTGAGCGGCTAAAATCACCAATTCATATGGCCTTGGTCGTACCGACCATTTTCCTCCCGGTGGGAGGGGAATGGGGGCACTATGAATGGTGAGATACCCCTAGATCTGTTAGACGTTTCAGCGGTAGGATGGTAGGTCTCCCCCCCCCCCCCACCTCCCATTGTGGCTTGTAGCCAATATAGGGCAAGGCGGACTTGTCCAATGGCATACAAAGCACACACCTCTTAGATCTAGGGAGCGCTCTCAGCTTTACTTACTTCCCCTACTTTCAAATTGACCTGATTGAGCGCATGTTTTCGGCTTTAGTAACGCCTTTGTTCCTATTCTATATTAAATGTAATTACATGACATTACACCTAGGCAGTTGCTCCTTCTAAATTATTTAGTCTTTTTCCGCTGAAACCTCTTGCAGAGCTTTAGGGTAGCAACGTCTGCTAGTACTGGAGACGCACCAGATTATTCTGGGGCAGCCTTTTAGTGCTAGTTGGACGCTGCAGCCCTCGTGGGTATCGCCGCATGCTCACCTGATGAGGGTCCCATTGACCCGAAACCATGGTCGTGAGCGGCTAAAATCACCAATTCATATGGCCTTGGTCGTACCGACCATTTTCCTCCCGGTGGGAGGGGAATGGGGGCACTATGAATGGTGAGATACCCCTAGATCTGTTAGACGTTTCAGCGGTAGGATGGTAGGTCTCCCCCCCCCCCCACCTCCCATTGTGGCTTGTAGCCAATATAGGGCAAGGCGGACTTGTCCAATGGCATACAAAGCACACACCTCTTAGATCTAGGGAGCGCTCTCAGCTTTACTTACTTCCCCTACTTTCAAATTGACCTGATTGAGCGCATGTTTTCGGCTTTAGTAACGCCTTTGTTCCTATTCTATATTAAATGTAATTACATGACATTACACCTAGGCAGTTGCTCCTTCTAAATTATTTAGTCTTTTTCCGCTGAAACCTCTTGCAGAGCTTTAGGGTAGCAACGTCTGCTAGTACTGGAGACGCACCAGATTATTCTGGGGCAGCCTTTTAGTGCTAGTTGGACGCTGCAGCCCTCGTGGGTATCGCCGCATGCTCACCTGATGAGGGTCCCATTGACCCGAAACCATGGTCGTGAGCGGCTAAAATCACCAATTCATATGGCCTTGGTCGTACCGACCATTTTCCTCCCGGTGGGAGGGGAATGGGGGCACTATGAATGGTGAGATACCCCTAGATCTGTTAGACGTTTCAGCGGTAGGATGGTAGGTCTCCCCCCCCCCCACCTCCCATTGTGGCTTGTAGCCAATATAGGGCAAGGCGGACTTGTCCAATGGCATACAAAGCACACACCTCTTAGATCTAGGGAGCGCTCTCAGCTTTACTTACTTCCCCTACTTTCAAATTGACCTGATTGAGCGCATGTTTTCGGCTTTAGTAACGCCTTTGTTCCTATTCTATATATATATATATATATATATATATATATATATATATATATATAAATGGACATTTCTGACCTTCTGCTAAAAACGCTGAAGATGGATGAAAAAATGAGCTGACGTTGACTGCATTTGGAAAGACAACGCAAAGAACAGCAAAACAATATACTAAATTCTACTTGGAAACATGTAAACATATAGCCACCAACATCGCCATTAACGCCGCCAAGGAGACGAGTCGAGCACACGTGGTGGTGGTGGTGTTCGCTGCTTGGTAAACTTTTAGGTGACTTACATTCCTGCAATAGGGTCATTGTAAAAGGTACTACCTCTTAAGCGTACGCACAACGGGATGTAAAACGCCTCGTGCACAAAAATACAATGTTATACCATGCGTGGTGAATTATGGATTTTAAACCATGACCTGTAATAGTGGTAGAGTGGTATAAATAAATAAATATATTTGCTTTGGTGCAGCGATGTCCATATGATCAGACTAAATTCGCTATATAAAAGAGCTATTAAAATGGTTCTTTCAGAATCTCATTAAACTACCGAAAAAAAATACCCAACAACAAAAAACAAACAACAAAACAAAACAAAAAACAAAAAAGCAAACAACAACAGCAAAAACCACAAAAAACCCCAAACAAACAAACTTAATCTTCTTAGCCTTGAACACCAGCTTACTTACAAGAAGTGTATTCATGCATAACATATTCACAACGCAATACCACCATATCTGGAAACCCTTTTTAATCTAAATCAGCGGCATGAGAGGACCTCGTATTGATTTATTCAAAACAAGCCTTTCCTTTGCTGGAGAATTACAATGGAATTCTCTCCCCTTAAACAAAATATGTCTACCTGTACGTTCATGCGGGTTTTTTTATTTTATCAGTCTTTATTTTCGCGGGTTGTTGCTGCCCCCCCCCCCCCCCCCCCCCGTTATATTGTAAAGCGCCTAGAGCCAGCCCCTGGGTTAGGCGCGTTAAAAATCTCCACTATTATTATTATTATTATTATTATGCGTACCTGACGGACCGCATGTAATGTACATTACGCGGCCACCTGTCATTTTAACTTTCCTATATCATTTCATCATATGATTTGCATTTACAAAGTTCGCACGTGTGTGTGAATGCGTTTGGAACCGGTGATTTTCTCTATGGTTTTGTTTCTTGTAGTGCATTATTTTCTGTCTTTAAATACTTTTGTTTTTCATTTTTGTACAGTCTCTATAGCTTTAGAAATGGCAAGTTTGCAAACAGGCGAATTTCTGTCAAAACTTTTACCATTGATAAATAAAAGTTTCACATCCTTCATCCTAACAACGGTCTCTGAAAAAAAAATTGTTTGTTTCTCAGCTTGAAATTAACAGGTTAAAATGCTACATGTCTTCAGAGATGAATGGGCCGTTCACTCACGCACCAACACACAATTATGCAAGTATCTTTACCCTCACCAAACCCCCGTTTCGCTCTGTCTGTCTCTCTCTCTCTCTGTCACACACACACACACACACACACACACACACACACACACACACACACACACACACACGCCCATGTAAGTACACAAACTCCTTTGTTATTCTCCTCAAGGATCGGTATTTCTCGTTTCCAAACACAACTATTTAGAACTCCACTCATATTTCAACATTTGAGCTCGAGCTTGCAGAACGAAAAGTAAAACCGCAATTTGGAGATGTTGTTGCCGATAAAACGCGCAGTGTTCATCCGTCCGTGCAGTGTTCATGGCAGCAGCCGTGACTGAGTCAGTACTGTCTGCAGTGACCCCCGTACACGTCGTGTCACTTTTGAATTTGGTCAGTGTCGCTGGTTTGCCGTGCTGCATGGCGCAACAAATGTTGACAGTAAGTTTTTTGGGGGAGATTTGACGAGGTGTGTGAGAAATGAAGAGCACGCGTTTTATCGGCAACATCTCCAACTTGCGGTTTTACTTTTGGTCCTGCAAGCTTGAACTAAAATGTTTACGCAAGAAACAAAATTGCTTTCCAATACGTGTACCTACCGGTAGTAGCATAGCTTGCGCCATATCAGTCCAACATCGCTCAGTCGTCTAAACTGAGGTATCCCTGGCATGGTCACGTAATGATACGTGTGCTTACCGGTAGTAGCATAGCTTGCGCCATGTCCGACATCGCTCAGTCTAAACTGAGGTATCCGCGGCGTGGTCACATTATGAGCCGGGTTGCACGAGGATCATGTGCACAGTAGCGTGGACGGAGCCCGACAGGAAGTGGAGGCAGTTTCTCGGCACGGTTTTGTCGCTGTTTGGACACTGTGTGAACTCTGCACCTGTTACAGAGTTGACTGTCCGTGCACGGTCGATTCTGTAAAAAAATTTTCACGCTTCGGGTAATTATAGTAATTAAATGGGTAGATTCCGTGGACTTATTATGTTATCCGTGATAACAGGGGTTCTACTGGGAGTCGGGAGGCGTTCCTGTTGGCCCGAGCCGCTGCGGGGGTTCCAGACCTGTACGCTCGAGGTGGGACACGGCCGTCCGCGACTAGTCACCGGGGTCAAGCCGGTGTTGGCTGCTGGTGCTTTTTGGGCGTCACCGAGGTGTTCGTCTTTTGGGGTCGTCTTCTGTGTGTGCCGAGATTAGTGACGACGCCCTCATTCATTCGCAGGAGAGTGAATGCTCTGTCCTCCATGTGATGTGAGGACCAAGCTACCCACCGTGAACCAGTAGTTGTTCAACGAACATAAGGTACCACCATAAAGAACAGTCAACATCCAAGACTGCAGTCGTAGAGCGCGCTTAGTGTTATGTTTTATGGCCATTATTTACAATGCGTTTATACACTTTCTTTTGTTGTGTTGTGTATGTCACTGATTGCAAATGTTTTCTGTTCATTACAACGCTGACCTGAGATACGGTGTTTGTAATGAGATGCGAATGAGTGTGAGAGGAATGCAAGGACACGCAACGTTCTAAGCAGGCGAACACGTCTACAAAAGCATGCACTCATTTGTGTGACACTGGTGACCCCTTCTTCTTCCTCTGTCCGGTTATAACGTACTAACACTACTGCTAATACGCCTTACCATGGAGTCGCCAGCGCTCGCCTCCGGCCCCAGCCCCTTGGCTCGAATGTGATGTGAATGTTTCCTTTCTAGTTTCTGTTCATCTGTTTAACTGTGTTCTTTCCCTCTGGCTCTCTGTTGTACAGCCTGTATTTCCTGCTAGCTTTATGTGAACAGGTCACTGTTGTTGTGTTGTCTATACTCCCTCTTGTCTGTGTATGTCCGTAGTTAAGTAAATCCATTTTTGCTTTCTGCATTTGTGTGTTGGGAACATACGCCTTAGATATATCTTCATTTTGTTTCCAGTGCATAGCTGGTAAGGCAATTCGTATTTTTGGCATGACATGTTTTGATTTGTTTGCATACATATTAGCTATGGCTTGCGCATGTGCATGACTGGCTTTGGTTCATGCATGTAGTTCTCCTTTGCTTTGCATGGTTATTGTGTGACAGACTGTTACTCGCATGATTTTCAGTGAGTCTGTGACGTGTCATTAGTTGCCTCATCCTTGTTTCATGTTATTTTGCATAGCCATAGACTCCAGCTATCATTAGCTTGACCGTTAGGATGAAAATGCTCCTGTTGAGGAGATAGCTCTCGTTGAAACTGATATCAGTGATAATGCGTGTTCGTATCACGTCAGGTCAGCCCCGGCTAGTGCATTGGCTGGCGTGATTGCTCCTGAGTTAGAGGACAATCAGGTTTCTCTACCCACTCTTTCAGTCCAAGGTGAGACAATCAGATATGTGAAGCTTGATACGTGTACGTGTAGTAAGTTGGGTCCTACTCAAAAGGAAGAGTTGGAGTCCGTTCTTGAAGACTTTGCAGACTTACATACAGATAAGCCTGGTTTGGTCAAGGGTATTTACCACGAAGATAAGCTCACTTCGGACGTTCCTGTCCGCAAAAAGCCGTATCCCTTGCCCCATGCTGCTAGACAGGTGGTCCAAGATGAAGTCAAGACTATGTTGGCTCTTGGTGTCATTGAGAGTTCCCAGCCACAGTACTGTAGCCCAGTTGTCTTGGTCATGAAGAAAGATGGATCGGTCCGTCTTTTGCTGTGACTTTAGATTCTTGAATAAAGTCACTGTGTTTGATGCCGAACCGATTCCAGACGTGCAGGAATTGTTTTGTCGCTTGTCAGGAGCCCATTTCTTCACCAAGATTGATCTTGCCAAAGGCTACTGGCAAATTCCTATTCGCCCTGAGGACAAACACAAAACTGCCTTTGCAACTCCGCAAGGATTGTTCCATTGGACCCGCATGCCTTTTGGTCTCCTGTCGGCGCCCATGACCTTCGCTCGCATGATGAGAATGTTGTCTTTGGAGGAAAACTCTGCCCTCAACTTCTTTGATGACATTCTGATCGCTAGTGTCACGTGGTCAGCTCATTTGATTCATGTGAGAGGTGTCTTGGATAAGCTCAGGAAATCTGGTCTCACTGCTCGCCCATCAAAACTCCATGCAGGTTTTCAGGAGCTTGAATTCCTCGGCCATGTTGTTGCACAGGGTATTCTGAAACCAGAATCTGGCAAGGTTGAGAAGATTGTGCACATTGCCATTCCCTCTACCAAGAACCAGGTTCGCAGTTTGCTCGGTCTCATTTCCTACTACCGGGTCTATGTCCCCAACCTTTCTTCTCTCACAGCGCTCCTCTCAGACTTGACACGTGCAAACAGTCCTCGGAAAATAGTGTGGACAGCAGAATGTGATCAAGCTTTGCGCACAACCCAGAGAGTCCTTGCAAGCTTTCCAGTGCTTTTGATCGCAGACTTGTCTCGTGACTTTGTGGTCAGGACAGATGCCAGTGATACAGGCCTTGGGGCAGTCCTTCTTCAAGAAAAGGACGATCTCCTCCACCCTGTCGCCTTTGTCAGTCGTAAACTCTTGGATCGAGAGACGCGCACAATTGAGCGCGAGTGCTTGGCCATCGTCTGGGCTCTCTCTAAGCTGTCTCGGTACTTGTGGGGCCGAGAATTCGTCCTGCAAACAGACCACCGTCCTCTGTCATACCTGCATCCAGGAAAGTTAAA
This sequence comes from Batillaria attramentaria, assembly GCA_018292915.2. Classification (NCBI taxonomy): domain Eukaryota; kingdom Metazoa; phylum Mollusca; class Gastropoda; family Batillariidae; genus Batillaria; species Batillaria attramentaria. The sequence goes on along the minus strand of JACVVK020000198.1, from coordinate 311,437 downwards.
AAATGCCAGAATCACTCGTTGGTCATTGGCTCTGCAAGAATACAGGTTCCGCGTTGAGCCCATCAAAGGTATGCAGAATGTGTTTGCTGACTGGTTGTCAAGAGCAAATTCATCTTTGTCGGAACGGAAACGGTAATGACTGCGAAGTGGTTACAAGTTAAGCGACATAAAAGGGACAGAAACCACTTAACTTTGACAAAGGACGGCACAGGTCGACGTTTCGGCTTTCGCCTTCTTCAGGACATAAACAAATGGGACATAACTTCAACAAACAAACAAAAGGTAACTCTGCGGACGTACTGACACACGGCGCGGGGAAAAAAATAACAAAACAAAAAAAACGGTGGGCGAGAAAAGGACCAGAAAAAATAGTAAAAATATCACACACCCATCCTTTGGTGACAAAAGACCATGGACTGTGTGTGAAAAAAAATGTTGGGCAGAAAAGAACAAAAAAGAATAGTGAAAATTAGCAATCACAACACCCATCCTTTGGTGACCCAGGACCATGGATTGTGTGTGAAAAAAGTTCAGAGGGTAATGTTACGGCTTTTCGTTCAAACCACCCGGGGCCTGGCTTCCCAGGCGCTGAATAATGTGCGACTCCATGTCGCGTCTGTCTGTGGCGTCGCCGTGCATAAGTTCAGCAGTGTACGTCTAGCAGATCGCTATCATCTGTCGGCTCGATATTAAGCGAGCAGCCCGACACCAGCTGTGTCATTTTCATCCTGAACAAGGCAACCAGGCAGCCTGCGATTGCTTGGTATATCCTGACAGATACGGTTCGGACAAGAAGGTACGTGTGAAAAAAAAAAAGTTGTTTTCTCTTGTTTTTCAAGGAAGGAATTTTTCAGTTCGCGATGGATCCGGTTGAGCCATGGTATAAAATTAGGTAATCAGTACCTTATGAACGAAAGTGCTCTGAGTATCGTGACAAACGCCGGTAAGCATCTCTGCTGAAACCAGTGTGGTAATGTACAGAGTACGTGGGGTTTTAGGACTTAACGCCGCGTAAGTACTGTAAAAATAAACAAATAAACTAATGGTCATGGACAGAAAATGTTCTAAGTAAACCTAGGCGTTTACCATTTCCAAATGTAGAAGTTTGCAACCATGCACTGCTAGTGATGATTATTTTATTGAGATGTACAACATTGTTATTGTCCTGTTTTTAACAACAACAACAAAACCCCAAACACCAACACCAACAGCAGCAGCAGCAGCAGCAACAACAACAACAACACACTTACTAAGGCCAGGATCTATGAATAATTACTCCTTGTAGGAGGCGTTGGGTAGAAAGCTCTTTCACGGTTTTTGTTGATGTTGCTGTTCAACGTTTAGTATGCCCCGGTCTTGCTTCTCTATTGATGTTCAACAAACCATTACCACGTGGAGGTGCATGGCATATTTGTCCTTTTCAGAGAGCCTATACCCCCCCCCCCCCTATCACCATAGGGGGGTATAAAGGCACAAAACCTACCCAGGTCTCACTGTAGAGGAAAAGTGCAGTTGAAGATAAAAAGGCACAAAGGACACGCTGCGGTTCCCATTGACGTCCGACCACCACACTTTCTATTCAACCTGGACCCAGGATAGGGGGCGGGGAGGAGGCCACGGGGGTACGAGGGGAAGGTGGTGGTAGTTGGTAATGTTGTAGGGCCAATGAGGACTGGATCATGGACGCCACTGGCGGCTGATTTCTGCGCCAGTCGCCCATTCTCCAGTTACACAAACTGCCTCTGCGGGTACCCCGGAGGGGTGGGTGGGTGGGTGTTTGGGGGTTTAGCGGATACCCCGGAACAGGCGCAGAAAAACCTCAGCAAAGTTCTCTCTGCTAGACCACGCAATTAGAGGCGTTTCGCATTGCCTCTCTGAGGCGCTACACTCCAGCAAAAGAAAGGAGCGCTACGTCGGGGGCGAGAGGTCACCAAGCATGCGCGTGGCGGAGTGGGGAGAATTTTGTCCGCAGAGGTAGAGCCAGTTTCCGAAGCGGAAGATGCAATACAATCATAAAGAAAGGTAACGATATCAAGGTTTATCAAAGAATCTCAAACGATTGCAATCTGCATGCTTTTACAACGACATTACAACATTGGACAATGTGTTATTTCTCGTGTATTTGTGTGCAAGAATAAGAAAACAGCATCGACAACATCATCAACAACACCAACAACGCAAAAATCAACATTAGTGGAAGCATTAAGCACAGCAACAAGAAACCCTTTTACAATTGTGCAAATGACAACAACATCAACTTAAAAGCAGATAAACGTTACCCTGTCTTCATATTTACATAGCACAGAAAATGCACAGCAAAGCACCAGATGTTTCGCGTGCAATTTTATGTGCATTATGAGGACAGCCAGATGACATGCGTGGCCGATGCAGTAAATGTTCACTATGGTATGGCATGGCATGGTATAGTAGACTTCTCCTCGGCGCACATATCCATCTCTGCTGAAATGCTCACGCGTGCACGGCGCCGCAGGGCTGGAGGACGAAGCAATGAAAGCTTGCTGCCGTTTATGTGCAGACCTCCACCCTGCTATTTTACTGGTGCGTGCGACAGTATCTCTGTTTACCACGACACCGGCCACAGCCTACTCTTCTTCGAAAGATGAACGTGGGATTTTTAGCGTGCACACTTGATGAATGTGCGTGCGTGTGTACACGAAGGCGAGACAGACACCGTAAACGAGTCTGCACCTCGATTTGACTCGATATGGAAAGGAAAAATCCCACCACATTCCTGCCCACCTAGGACTCGAACTAGGCAGCTCAGGATCCGAAGTCGGATGCCTTAACCACTAGACCAAATCCCCTGTCTAGACCGTGAGTGTTTCCGTGAATCCCACTACACCGTGCAAAAAGGTTATCGACGGCATCATTTGGGCTGGTTTCTTTCCTCTTTGCGCATATAAACGATGCGACCTTGACAAATATTCCACTGGAAAATTTTATCTTCAGGCTTAGTACTCGAGGCACCTATAAAGCCGCACGCCAGGTGTATTCGTTACTTTGTGTGTATACGTTAATTTTTGTGCCATCAGATTTACAGCCGCTTGTCTGGTTTTCTTTGGGTACCCACCAGTTGTCTGTACTTACTATGTGCTGATTTGGACTTATACTGATTAACTGCTTAGCTTGCAATAACTGCTTAGCTTGCAATATTACTCTGTTTTTCCAAGGTGTTTGTGCTCAGCCGCCTGCAGCCATGAAGTTTGACGACGTGTTGCGCCAGATTGGGGAGTTTGGACCCTATCAAAAGCGGGTCTATTTCTTCGCCTCAATTCCTTCTGTGTTGATCGCCTTTGAAGCACTGAACGTCATTTTCACCTTCTACATCCCCCCTCACAGGTCAGTGTACACGCAGATTATCCAAATATACGAAGGGGAAACTGGTCTGTTTCCCCGTTTCACAACATGCTTACTGCGCCAGTCCTACTTTTTATCTCTTCTACAACACACAAGAACAACTAAAGATCGTAAAGAGCAGTAGTAACAACAACAACTGCACCTGGTGTACGGCAGACGAGAATCTCCGTCGCTGTTCAAAGGGGTGGGTGTTTGAGGGTTTAACGTCCCCACCACATACGGGTGATATCAAAAACGGGGCAACGATGAAAAAGCCAGCACAAATATTTGGCCCCAGCCGGGATACGAACTCACGACCCGAGCATTAGAAGTCCAACGCTGTACCATTCGGCCACCCCGGCTCCCCCGCTGTTCAAAACGGTTCGTGGCGGTTAATGGTGCGTATCGTCATGCTTCACCCGACGACATGAAAAGTGAATGAGGAAAAGCCATAGCCCTTTATAAGTACGCAATGGAGCAGTAAACCATTTTTCCTGCGACCAACACATCCTTTGTCTTGCAAATGCGAGGACCACTGAATAAAGACAGCACATGATCGCCCAGATGCCTTGCGTTTGGTACTTTATACTACTGAAACAACAACAACGCATGTTCGGTTACACCCAGTAAGTTTATAGTCATGATGCCCCTCTCCTGTAATCGAGGGTCACGGATCCAGCCACAGGAAATAAAATCAACACATTAATATCTGTGGTGGCTGGACCAGTATTTATATAATGATAGGTCACAATTTACACCGAATAACGCTCCGTGAAAAGGTACACTTCAGCTCTACAAGCTACCGTGCGTGCGTGTCTCAGTGAAAAATGTCCAATGCTAACTACGAGGTGAGGTTCGCCGTGCGCCATAGGGCTTCCCATTCTAACTTCAATCAAACTCAGCTAGTAAACATCATCGTACAGCTTAGGTACGCTGCCATTTTGCTTACATTACCCTGACGTTTTCCTGTGCTTAGCCACCACGCAAAGATGTAGCCACCAAAAAGTTTGTTTGCTTGGATCCCTAACCTAGGATGTGACTTCCCCGATCACTCATGGATAATAATAATAATGAATAGTACTATTAGCGCTTAATCTCACAGGAAAGCAACTCATAGCGCTACACACACACACACACACACACACACACACACACACACACACACACACACACACACACGTACACACACACACGTACACACACACACACACACACACACACACACACACACACACACACACACACACACACGCGCGCGCGCGCGCGTACACGTACACACAAACACACGCACATACGCACGCACACGCACACACACACACACACACACACACACACACACACACTGACATGCACAACCCGAGTTACCCGAACTACAAACAGTACCGCTTCCAGCTTAACTCCCTAAATTAAAACGATCACGATTCGCCAAGTCACAGTGGCGCCACGCAGCTGCGTACCGCTCACGCAGATACAGATACAACGATAGACATTGCACGTGCAAACAGTTTCTTTGCAACTGTAGCTGCAGGCCTATATAAACTCTATATGTACATACTGCAGTACTGCACCGCCCTTACTCAGTCTGTCGGGGCAACGAATAAAAAGCCAGCACCAAATTTTTGGCTCCCAACCGGGATCAATTTTACATGACAGAAACATGCGCATAATTATGTTTTAGGTTTTAGCTGTCTCATTTTAATCTGTTCTTTTGTTTTGAGTTTTATCACTGGCACTTGTTCTTGGTTTTTTTTTTATCTTGGTCTCTGCCTTTTTTCTTTTTTTTTCAGCCCTGTGTGTGTGTGTGTGTGTGTGTGTGTGTGTGTGTGTGTGTGTGTGTGTGTGTGTGTGTGTGTGTGTGCTCTTCTATTTTTTTTATTTTAGTTGTTCTTACGCAGTGTACATTGAGTTGAGTGAATGGGTTTTTTTTAAGGTTTTAGATTGTAAGGCGCCTAGAGCTCGTTCCACGGGGATAGGCGCCCTATAAATATTATTATTATTATTATATACCAATACACAAACAATAGGCTGTGATGTCTTTGATGTCTGTGCAGTTCATTTTGTTTTCTTTTGTGTTTCTAACCGTTTGACAGATGTGCAATTCCTGGTTACATCGGAGACACGTACAAGATACAGAACGAAACTCACGCCAGGTTGGTCAACCTTTCCATTCCACGGACCAATGGCGTTTGGGATCAGTGTCACGTGTATCGTGAGCTCAGCGCTAATGTCAGTTTTGACGTCAACGTGACTGGAGCAGACGCTTACCTCACCGGTCCTAATGGGTCGATGTCCGATGCGAAGGGTCCCGATGGTGTTGAACAAATTGCGTGCGAAAAATGGGTGTTTGACTACTCCATTTTTGACTCGACGATTCCTGATGATGTAAGAACTACCCACCAACCAGTCGAACGAGCCAGCTAAAGATTTAATCACTTTTTTCTTGTGTGTGTGTGTGTGTGTGTGTGTGTGTGTGTGTGTGTGTGTGTGTGTGTGTGTGTGTGTGTGTGTGTAATTCAAAATTGAGGGTGAACACTTCTTCAAGCAAAATCAAGTCCAACGAAAGCAAGTTCCGCATTTACGATTACATGAAGCCATTTAGGTATATCGAGTGTACAGGCGCACTCACGAGCGAAACTGTTCCAAAACGTAAGTTGGCTGAGCAAAAGATAGAATTAACCCGTTTGAATCTCACTCCCCACGTCTGTCTGTCCAGATGGGCGTGGTCTGTGACAACAGCTGGCAGCGGGCAGCCTCCAACATGATAGCTGAACTGGGTACTTGTGCCGGCTGTTTCATTTCTGGCTTCTTCGCAGACAGGTGACAAACACTTTATACCTCTTTCATCACTGAAGGCTGTTACAGGACTTTGTTTTAACTTTGGCGTATGCTGCTGTCATACTCTCTTGCAAGGTTTTTTATGCTTGTGAAGCTAGAATGCATCTTATTGTTTTGTTCAGATTAATCACAGTCATTTGTTTAACTCTGAAGATCCCGAGTACGACCATCCCCTGCCCACCATACAATAAGAAAAAAAAGAACAAGCCACTACACACCAGTGGGAGCCACTTCAAGCCACCAAGCCACATTACACAAGGCGTGGGCCTTACCCGCTAGGTCCGAGACCACCGCCGATTGCGTAATAGTGGCTGGAAGTGGCTCTTAGTGATCTGAAGTGAAATTGCAATTTTTCGTGGGCTTTTACGCGTTAAACCAACAAATAATGCAATGAGCATGAGCTAGCACAGCTTATGGTAATGCTCAGGGTGGAACAAATACAATGTGACAGCAGCTGCAACAGCACCGTTTACACACAGACAAACCAATATCCATACATCGTCTATGCTTCAACGTGTGCTGGCATGTAATGTGCAATCAGTTTACTGTGGTTTGAGTATTTACGTTACGTGTTATACCTACCATCTCAACTTGCCGTGTTAACAACATTGTCAGCATAAAAGATATAAAGGTATGAGCGATTTGCGGGTTTTTTTCTTTCTTTCTTTTACAGCTTTTATATAGAACGTACACAGTAACACCAACTTTTGAATGGAATGTTTGTTGACAATGATTCATTGCCTTTCAGCGTATCTAGATAGCCGGACAGCTGTCGATTGCGTGAGTTTTCTCTGTTTTAACCCTGGATGCATGTCGGTATTTTATTTTAGAATTTTGTTCCGTTTCAAATTGAAACATTTTTCCTGCAAGCGCGTTGAACTTGAATTGACAATGCTTTTATTTTGTTTACTGTGGTCAGTAAAACCTCTATAATTACCTCTTTATTTACGCGAGAAATAAGGCTGAAGTATTTACTCTCACGTTCCAGAATCCAATTCTGGTCTTTGTTTTGGCACTCAAGACGTCCATCTTCCTGTCAGTGGCTTCCTTTCGGCTTTCACCACTGTCACTCATGCGAGTATCTTCCGATGACTCTGGAAGCCCGTCACACCTAGTAGTGTTGATTTCCTCTGTTGCTGTTTCCGTAACATGGATGTTTTTCCAGAGTATTTACTGTTGTAGTATTTTTGGAACAATGTACCTCAGGCCTTCTCTCCGACCTGTGTACCCAAGATACATTTACTCCAACCACATTACACCCAAGCCAATTGTCCCTATGTTTGCATATTATAGAACAGCACAGGCACATGCAGCGTTTTCTTCGTCTTCATTACAATACCACACGCCCTCTGTCGACATCGCGTTAGAAGAACTGTGAAGCACGTGGTATTGCGTGTGCATATGTTCAGCACGATGACAGATTTTCGATGCATCACCACCTACCTTCCCTTTACCCCTGAGGCTGTACTTACCACTGCAGACAGTGCCCTTGATTCGTATTTTTTCCCCCGCAGCTCTGTGTGCCAACGCTACCCTCAGCATGCACGGTCTGTCCCGTAACAAGGACAATTTTTTCCCAGTCCTCCATCCAACCCTCACCCCTTCCCACTGCCACCACACACACACACACACACACTTCGCACGAGGCCGCTAGATCCAGATTTAAGTATGTTTTCCCCCCTGCAGATTTGGGCGAAAGATTCCATTCTACGTTGGCGGCCTGGGTCTGCTTGCCGGAGGGTTTGGTATCGCCTTTACACAAAGCATCATCACTCTCAACCTTTGTCGCTTCCTCATGGGGATAGCGAGAATGGCCGTCTTTGTCAATGGGCTTGTGGTTGGTAAGGGACTGGTGTGTGTGTGTGTGTGTGTGTGTGTGTGTGTGTGTGTGTGTGTGTGTGTGTGTGTGTGTGTGTGTGTGTGTGTGTGAAGCAAATTAAACAAGCAAACAATAACTCATATGCAGTAATATAACGACACCCTGGCCAGGGTCAGTTCGAAACATGTTTTTCGTTTAGTTTGTTTATATGTATTTCAAAATATTCATGTGCCCAAAGAGTCTGAACAAAATTCTCCAAAACTGTTGAATGTATTATTTACCCAGAGATACGTAACTACTTCAATTTTTTTTATACCTCACACAGGTAAACCCATTAGCATCTTGTCATTGACAGCTCCGTTTTAAGTTTATCAGTATCAGAAACCATCAACTCAATTCGTACCAAATAAGATACGCAGAAACATTTTCCCCGCCCCAAAGCATGCCCAGCTATAGAAGACTGAAAGTTAAATTGTCATTTCACACTACCACAAGAGCAACCATAATGAAAAGGCAGAATATTGGGACGAGAACCGAAAGAACAGGGAAACCCCGTCCGCGGTACAATGCCACGTTGGACACACCGGTTCTCACTTGAACACCGAAGTTAAGCAGCGCTGGGCCCGGTTTGTACTTGGATGGGTGACCGTCTGGGTATAGGCCGGGTGCTGCTGGCCCCGGCCCGGGCAGGAATTTGGAGTGAGATTTCTCCCCACTAAATCGAGTCAAAATCATGTGCAGACTCCCTTTCGGTGCCTGTTTCGGCCCGTGTACACACGCATGCACGTACCATCAAGTGTGCACGATAAAGATCCCAATACCATCATTCGAAAAAGAGTAGGCCGAAATGGCCGGTGGGTTGGAAACACAAACACACGCATGCAGGGGGGAAAAATGGGTGGCGCCGGTTCATGGCGACGCGCTTCCCTCGAGGGAAGCAGCCCGCATTTCCCCTACTACGGTAGTGGGACGAAGAAGAATTCCAATCCAGTTCCAATCCAAATTCGTCTCTTTTACTGGATGCCCTCTTTGTCTGTCAAACTGAAGGCATGGAGATCGTAGGTCCATCGAGACGCGTGTTCACCGGGGTAGTGATCCAGCTGACGTGGTGTCTTGGCGAGTTCCTACTGCTGGTGTTTGTCTACTTCATCCGGGACTGGCGCTGGTTGGAGATCGCTCTGTCTGTTCCCGCCATCAGCCTGATGTTCTACTGGTGGTAGGTATATATTATTGTATATACACAGGTTTCGTGGATGTTTTCATTGGCATTGCTCGTAACTATACCCTATAATTATGTTCATAACAAACTTTGTTCATAGCTGTTAAAGGGGAGCCGGAATAGCAGATACAATAATAATAATAATAATAATGTGTATTGTGTAGGCGCTTTACCCAGTTTTTTTGAACTGGCTCAAAGCGCCGCGAACTGAACCCAACATACTCGCTCACGTGAATCACACGCATTGTCTCACACACTGAACACATTACCATCACGTGGTACGAAGAGTCAGCTCAGCAATTCAAGTTTCGGAACTTAGAAGTGCATTTATTTTAATATTTTTGTGGGCTGAACATTTCCAAAGCGCTGGATTGTGAACGCCCGGGTCGTGGGTTCGAATCCCGGCTTGGAACCCAGAATTCAACCGACCAGCCAATCATAACTGTTTATTGCAGGCTACTCCCCGAGTCGCCACGGTGGCTGGCATCACGTGGTCGCGAAGACGAGGCGATAGAGGTGCTGAAGAGGATCGCCAAATCTAACAAAACACAACTACCAGAAATAGAGGACGCAAAAGAGTTACTGGAATCGGAGACAACTCTGGGGTTTCGCCACGCCCTGAAGTCACGTGAACTCATCATAAGAATACTCATCGTGTTCAGTAACATGTAAGTCAGTTATACTACACTATGGGGTAGACTTAAGATTTAGTTTTCAGCCTGAAGAGGCCCAGTGTTTCAGATTTTCCTGCTTACAGATCACTCTGAGCTGTTTCGGCGGTGTTTAGCCTAGACACGTAGACACTTTCACAATCACGTGACAGCATCTCAAATGTTGGCACTGAGCCAACAGAAGCGTACACAATGACGCGGTTAAAACAATGACTGAGCTAGACTCTTGTCTGCACGGTCAACCGCTCACGACAGCTCGCGCAGAGTGTTCACATGAAGAGCTTTACTAATAATTGACATTGAGTATGTCGAACTTACTTGCGCAGTCACAAGCGAAATCTGTTCCAAAACGCACGTTGGCTTCTTTCAAGCACAGTAAACGTGGAAACTGCGTTTATACATCATTTTTTTTCTTTTTTCTAACTGTTCTCATGATCTGCCAACCAGAATCTACACCTTTAAACAGTCTCGCGTCAAAAACTCTTACATCCAAACCTTTTTTCTTTCACTTCGTGACAGGTTTGTGATCGCCATGGTGTATTACGGGATGACGCTGAACATCACCAACCTGAGCGGTGACGTGTTCGTCAACTTTGCCATCAGCGCCGCCGTGGAGACTGCTGGATACGCGTGTCCCATCTTCATCCTGGATCGACTGGGCCGCAAGCCTGTGTACTGCGCCAGTATCCTGGGTGCTGGGATAGCCCTGGTCGGTTCCATCGTCCCAGTGATGCTGAATGCTCCGGGTGAGTGATGAGATAAGATTAGATAAGATATAAGGTAAGGTAAGGTATAAGGTAAGGTACAAGGTCAGGTATAAGGTCAGGTATGTTATAAGGTAAGATATAAGATAAGGTAAGATATAAGGTAGCATTTAAGGCAGGGCCCCCTAAACTGTGCGTCTGTGCGTAATTTACGCACTGAAGTAAAAATTTACGTACTAAAAAAAATTCGAGGGGGTACGTTGAAGCATTATGAACGCGATCTGTGCTTAGCTTGACGCACTATCTCTGCACTACCGTGCGTACGCCTATAGGCTTGTTGTGATCGAGTGAGTGTTCACCCTTGCCTTGGCCGCGTTCAGTTCGGTTCTGTTTTTGGTTCTGTTTAACGCTCGCAGGTGTTAACTGTCTACTGCTGCAGATCGGCGGCTACTACAGCCACTCTCGCGTAGTGAACGTGTCCCATCTTTTTCCGCCTCTGCGCTCGAAACTATGGACGAAAGATTTTAGAGTCAGTGCTCTTGTTACCGATCGGATTCGCTTTCTCTGTGACGAATCATGCCACCGAAAAAAGTGAAAGTTCAAAAGACTATGGACTTTTTCGTCAGTGGAAAAGTTGTGGAGGGGCTCGAGCCCTCGCCTGGCAGCGGGTGCACTTCGGCGTCGCATAACTACGATTCAGACATCGCATCAGAGTCGGCACAGAGCAGCGGCAAAAAGTCGGAGTTTCCAACTTTCAAAACTGAATTGTACCCACTTCATTTAATTATATGATTTGAAGTTGATAAAATTTAGTTTTGCACACACACACACACACACACACACATATAATTATATATATATAATATCTGTTCAGCAGTATTTGCTGAATTTATAATTCCATGCACTAAAAACTTAAGAAATTATTCTGACCCTTTAAAAATTGAAAGTGGAGGTACAAAGACCCCCTAAAATTTTGAACTGGGGGTCAGTGGACCCTTTAGGTCTGTGGCTTTTAGGGAGCCCTGATTTAAGGTAAGATAAAGTAAGATATGAGGTAAGATGGAAAATAAGATATTTATTTGGCTTCCAAATTTACACACACATGCAAGTGCTAACGTTATCTGGGTCTTTATTTTGTGGGTTTTGCTACCTTTTCGACTACAATAGGGCCATATCTAAGACGGGGCATTTTCATTCATTGCTCTCAATAAACCGATCGAGATAAGCAGCTCTGTTCTTGTACTGTATCAAATCTCTGTGTTTGTTTCGAGATAAATTCTCCGTGACCGCAGTTTGGAATAATTTCTCTTGTCTCTCGTCCTCGTTTAGAAGCGGATTTTGCACATGTTGATATTGTTTGAACCAGTCAGTTATTTTCGGTAGCTTTCTTTCTCAATTCTTTCGACAGAGATGGTGATCGTGGTACTGGCGATGGTCGGGAGGTTCTGTGTGTGTGTGTCGTACGCCGTTATCTACGTGTTTGGTGCCGAGCTGTTCCCGACCGTTGTCAGGGCGTCCACTATGGGTGTGGGTGTCACCTTCTCCAGGTTTGGCAGCGTCATCTGTCCATACATCGCTGACGTGGTAATTCTCTGTCTGTCTGTGTGTTTGTCTGTGGATCAATCCCCCCCCCTCTCTCTCTCTCTCTCTCTCTCTCTCTCTCTCTCTCTCTCTCTCTCTACTACTACTACTACTACTACTACTACTACTAGAAATAGCAGGTATGAAAATTGACTGTTTCACGTTAACTACCTCTACCGTTGAAAAATAAGGTTTTCTTGATTCTTGATTATTCTCTCTCTCTCTCTCTCTCTCTCTCGGAGAGCCGGGGTGGCCGAATAGTAGAGCGTTGGACTTCCAACGCCGGGTCGTGACTTCGAATCCCGGCTAGGGCCAAATATTTGTGCTGGCCTTTTTCTTCTTTCCCCGTCTTTGATATCACCCTTATGTGGTGGAAAGGACGTTAAACTCCCCAAAACCCACCCACCCTCTCTCTCTCTCTCTCTCTCTGATGTGTGTCTGTCTGCCTCTCTCTGTTTCTGTCTCTGTCTCTGTCTGTCTGTCTGTCTCTGTCTCTGTCTCTGTCTGTCTGTCTGTCTGTCTCTCTCTCTCTCTCTCCGCAGGGGTCCATCTTAGGCCCATTGCTGTTTATCCTGTTTATTAACGACCTACCCCTGCATGTCACTAACACAAATGTAAACTGCGATATGTTTGCTGATGATACTAGTTTGCATGCTACTGGCAAACACGTATCAGAAATTAACATGTGTTTGCAAGATAGCATAAATGAAGTAGTAACATGGTGTCACGACAACCACATGGTCTTACATCCCAATAAAACACAAAGTATGCTAGTCACAACGCGGCAAAAACATCAGCGCCATCTGTCCCCATTAAACCTTTGTCTGAACGGCCAGCCGGTTCAGCAAGTTACAAACCATCGATTTTTAGGTGTCATTGTTGACGATCAGCTAAAATGGGAGGCCCAAATAAATGCACTGTGTAAAACTCTTTCGAAAAACGTATATTTACTTTCTCAGCTAAGGCACATAACTGATATCCATAGCCGAAAGCTGTTTTTTAACGCACATATAACCTCACATGTTACTTATGCCTCCACTGTTTGAGACGGGTGCAGCGAGGTCCACATGGCCAGACTCAATTCGCTTTACAAGAGAGCTGTTAAAATGGTTCTTCCAGAACCTCTCCCAACTAGCGAAAAATTTAAAAAACTTAATCTTCTTAGCCTTGAACACCAGCTTACTTACAATAAGTGTGTATTCATACATAAAATCTTCAACGAGACAATGCCACCATATCTGGAAACTCTTTTTAATTTAAATCAGCGGCATGAGAGGACCTCGAGGAATGGCATCCTGCGCTTACCATTACCCCGTATTGACTTATTCAAAACAAGCCTTTCCTTCGCTGGAGCATTACAATGGAATTCGCTCCCTTCACACCTGAAACTAAACATATCTACTTCTACGTTTAAGCGTGCACTCAAACAGTACCTGATGGATCGCACGTAACGTACGTTACGCGGCAACCTGTTATTTTGATTTTCTATTTTACATCAATTCAGTATTATATCAGTGATTTGTGTTTACAAAGGTCGTACGTGTGTGTGAATGCTTTTTGACCTGATGGACGTTTTTCTCTATGGTTTTGTTTCTTGTAGTTTAGTGCATAATACCTTTTATATTTTGCTCCCTTTTTTCTCCGTAGTAGATAGTCTCTGTAGTATTAGCAACGGCAAGTTTGCAAACTGGCGAATTTCTGTCAAAACTTTTACCGTTGATAAATAAAGTTTCATCATCATCATCATCATCTCTCTCTCTCTGACTCACTGTGTGTGTGTGTGTGTGTGTGTGTGTGTGTGTGTGTGTGTGTGTGTGTTTTCAAAGGATGATAATCAGTCTCAAGTCATATAGCCTTGTGTACGTTGAGGTACAAGTCATTTTTTCCTTAATAATTCGAGGGTTCCTTGTTAGAACCAGCCATCTCTCTTCTTTCTATTTATACCCATAGCACCGTCTGGCAGGGAACCCTCGAATTATTCGCAGAACATCAAGCAGTGACTTTTTCTTTTACCGGAATCTTTCAGGGAATACTTGTCGGTGGGAGATTTCAAGACGCTCTGCCCCTTCTCCTGATGGGCTCCCCAGCTTTTCTGGTCGGCCTTCTGTCGTTATGGTTACCGGAGACCAAGGGAACACGACTCCCGGACACGCTGGCCGACGTGAAAAATTCTGAAATGTAGGGTGTGTGTGTGTGTGTGTGTGTGTGTGTGTGTGTGTGTGTGTGTGTGTGTGTGTGTGTGTGTGTTTGTTTCTCTCATGCTGTCGCTGTCTCGGGTGACTCCCTTTCCTTTCGTGCTGCAGGATGTGTTATGTTAAGGTCGCAATTCTTGCCTCGGCTCAGTGCATTGTCGATCAGTTTCCACAATACTCTCTCTCTCTCTCTCTCTGTTCGGTTCCATTTGCATGAATGGGAAGCGTCTAAGTCTCGTCTACAGAGACTTGAATCTTTATGTGCGCTGCAGCAATTCCTACAAAAAAAAATGAAGCCTTTCATTTTCGAGCTGTCTGATTTTGTGATTGTCCGTTTCTTTTCTTCAGGAAACGAGGATGTATTTGCTGCAGAAAAGGCCCGCCAGATGTCAAGGAGATGGTTGTCCAGGAACCTGGTGCTGAAACAAACGGCGTTCACAAAACCTCACACTTTTGATCACAAAACCTCACACTTTTGATAAAAAACCTCACACTTTTGATCACAAAACCTCACACTTTTGATCACAAAACCTCACACTTTTGACGGACAAGTACAACACGTTACATAATGTAATCTCAGATTAAGTAGAGAACTATCTAATTTTGCCTGCACAATGTTGACGTAACGATGTGTATATTACAATCTGGATCAGTTAAACACACATGTTGCAGGGTTGTTCAGTTACCGTACTTACGACTATTTCAATCGTATTAAGCCTACAGTAAAATATCTGCTAAATGTCCACCTCATTTGGGTTTTCTTCTTTTTTTTCAGCACTAGAACCGAAAGTTAATCTAAAGTTCAGTGCAGAATAATGGATATAATCAGAGTTGTTTTCATGTTCACTCACACATTAAACAGTTGTATACTTCACTCTGTATGTCTTTAAATTCATGTAATGTAGCACTCTTCTCTTTGTGGAGTATTATTTGCAGCATTGCCATTTTTGCTACTGTTTTGAAAGCGAGGAAGCGAGTAGGCTATCCAACTGGCAATTAGCAAGCCACAGAAAGTGGACATACATGAAGACAGTATAGTACACTGGTAAAAACATCCGTTAAGGCCGTTCTTAACCGGGCAGACTTTTGGTTCGCGAACTAGGTTCGAAGAGTACGGCGAACTAGGTTCGCGCACGTTGTTTCTTAACCGACCAAATACTTGTGCGCAAACCCTGGTTCGAAAGGTTCGCCGAACTAGGTTCGAGGACTGCATAGCGTGTCGTGAGAACCCTCGCGATCCTTTTGCCGATCCTGCGCTCTGATTGGCTGCTCGGGGAGAGCTGTTGTGCGCATGTACATAGTTGAGGAAAATGGCGGACGGATTGGCGGCTATCGACTCACTTCACATTTCCCTCTCTTGCGCTCTTTTCCTCTTTTTTCCTCTTCCTCGGCTTCCAAGAGTTCACTCAAAACGATAACTACCGCAAATGCCTGGTCATCTCGATCTACGAAGGCGGCCATTTTGGTTGTTTGCGATTGTCTTAACTTCCGAGTCTGCCTTGTTCGGGCGATGACGTATGCATATCATTAACGGTCGGTTAAGAAAGAGAACTAGTCCGGCCGAACCTCTGGAACTACGTAGGTGTGCGCGCTTGCCCTGTTCGTATACAATACTCAGTTCGCCGAACAAGTTCGCCAGACTGGTGGTTCGCCCGGTTAAGAACGGCCTTTAAAGTGTCAGTACGTATGACAGCTATACAACAGTGTGTGGAAAACTTGTCACTAAATGCGCTGACTCTGTACATCACAATCAATCATGTGGGTCACAGTATAGCAGCGGAGCATTGTGTCCTAGGCGACACATGTGAACATCGATCAGCAGCGGAGCATTGTGTCCTAGGCGACACATGTGAACATCGATCAGCAGCGGAGCATTGTGTCCTAGGCGACACATGTGAACATCGATCAGCAACGGAGCATTGTGTCCTAGGCGACACATGTGAACATCGATCAGCAGCGGAGCATTGTGTCCTAGGCGACACATGTGAACATCGATCAGCAGCGGAGCATTGTGTCCTAGGCGACACATCTGAACATCGATCGCTGATAAGTGTTACGGCTGACCTGTCCAGATTCCATGTCCCTCACTACCACTCAGTTGGGAATTCCCGCTGCCATGTCGCAGCGTTGTTGTGTGTCTTCTTTTTTTTTATTTTCGCATGGTTTGCTTTGTTTGATTGTGTTTTGTTTCTGTTGCTGTGGTCTTTTCGGTTTTTGTTTCTGTTTATTGGGTTTTTTTCTTGTTTTTTGTTTGTTTGTTTTTTCTTCACATGCCCCCAGGGGGTCTTGAAGAGTAAATAAACAAACTGACAAACTGAAACTGATCTGAACATCGATCGCTGATAAGTGTTACGGCTGACCTGTCCAGATTCCATGTCCCTCACTACCACTCACTTGGGACTTCCCGCTGCCATGTCGCACGGCTGAGTTCCATTCTAAACTTAGCCTCACTCGTATCATTCAGTTGGAGAGCTTTCGGGGATACATAGATCTTCTGGCTTCCCAGGCCAAATTCTAAAATCTGACATCATTGTGGTGACTCTAGCCAGCGTGTAAGTTGTTCTAGAAGTGTACCGCGTACTGAGCAAACGATGTTATTTACTGAGGACCATCTGGACGGCGCTGATTGGTTGCTATCTTTATAAGATTTTTCGCGTCCCAGTCCGTTGAAAAATAAACCATAGGCTCAAAGAAGGTCGTATTTCTCCAATATTAGAAGCCACAAACTCGCGAAAACGGTCACAATGGCCAAATGAAACATCCCTCTATCTGGTACGCAGCCCTAGCTCTTTGAAAGCGGTAGTTTTTCCATTTCAACGGCGTTACCAAGATAGAGGCTTTAACCTGATGCTTTAAGATATGCATATAAAACATGAGGATTCTATTTTACCGATGGATTATCAGACAAAAGTAGGCCAGAATTCAACAAAAGTAATTTTGATCTATCATCCTGCTTAGTTTTACCGGTGTGCTTCTTAGCAAAATATTGCAGTTTTCCTGTAATGAAAACACAGCTTGGGCCTCTGATATTCATTTATTTATACGTCGATGAAAATGGGATATGGGATCTTTCTACATATTGGCGTCTTTTCTCCTGATGTAACACTTGGAAAGCCGGGGTGGTCGAATGGTAGAGTGTTGGACTTCTAATGCTCGGGTCGTGAGTTCGATCCCCGCTGGGGCCAAATATTTGTGCTGGCTTTTTCATCGTTGCCCCGTCTTTGATATCACCCTATGTGGTGGAAAAGGACGTTAAACCCCCAAACACCCACCCCACCCACCCGTAACACACTTACCTTTCATGTACGCAACCTGAATCACTGTAGTACCTATGACATTATTCACTTGTTGTTATATAATTTATATATTTGTTGGTTGGTTTTATCGTATATAACTTTTATTATTTGTCGGTTTTTTTTGTATTTACTGCTATAGTAAAGTATATCACGTTATAGGTTATTTTTTACTTTTGCTTTCATTGTTAAACCCCTTGCTGACAAAGCGTTTGTATGCATTTTATAAACACAATAAAATTGCTATAATCTTTTAATGCCTTAAATACACAGGTGGATTTCTTCAATTTATACTTCTTGTCCAGCATCTGTCAAGTGGTTTGTTTGTTTGTTTGCTTCTGTGCTTTTGTCTACCGTAGGTATTCAGGTTGAACATTCAACCGGAATAGTATATCACACACTTCCCACGTCAGTGGTAACGTTGACCGAAAATGTGGATGCAGACATACAGTAATTATGTGCTAGGGAATCATGGTATTCCAGGCATCTTAATAGTTGGCTGCTGTAAGTACAATCATGTAGATTGTAAAGACGCCATCACTCATCGCGAAAGGTGTGAAGACTTACTGTGACCCTCAACTTCTGCACCGCGCCTCGGGTGGTCGAATGGTAGAGCGTTGGACTTGTAATGCTCGGGTCGTGAGTTCGATCCCGGCTGGGGCCAAATATTTGTGCTGGCTTTTTCATCGTTGCCCCGTCTTTGATATCACCCTATGTGGTGAAAAAGGACGTTAAACCCCCAAACACCCACCCACCCACCCGCACCGCGCCTCACTGAGTGTCCGTGGTCGGCCTGATGTAATGATGAACTTCTTTCACGGTGACTCGATTTGTAAAAAGGAGCATACTTATTACAGATCAGTGATTCGCACTATTTGGACGGACCCCGTGCGTGCGTACGTGTGTGTGTGTGTGTGTGTGTGTGTGTGTGTGTGTGTGTGTGTGTGTGTGTGTGTGTGTGTGTGTGAACATGGGGAGCCGGTGTAGCCGAATGGTAGAGCGTTGGACTTCCAATGCGCGGGTCGTGAGTTCGAATCCCGGCTGGGGCCAAATATTTGTGCCGGCTTTTTCATCGCTGCGCCGTCTTTAATATCACCCGTATGTGTTGGAAAAGGACGTTAAACCCCCAAACACCCGTGTGTGAACACTCACGATTTTTTTAGCTTAGAATTGTCGGGCAGTGAGTCTTTAAACAATAAAACCAAACCAAAGAGAGGCTGTTCTGTGTTATCTGCTAGATCTCATGTCACAGAAATATCACTTAAACCCACTATTTTCATGTTCACTGGGCATCACAATTCTGAGACAACTTATGATTTGGAACAGTTTCGCTCGTGAGAAAGACCGCCCCCCCCCCAAAAAAAAAAACAAAAAAACCAACAACAACAACAACACAACAACAAAAAAGAAAAAAAAACAAGGAAAAAAAAGAAATAAAGAAAATTGTAAAAAGGCGGGGGTGGAGGAGAGTATAAAAATAATAAAAAAAAGAAAAAAAAAAGTTTCGCTCGTGAGTGTGCCTGTACGCTCAAAATACTCTATTTTAATGATTAGTAAAGCCGTTGATGCGATACAGTGCTGTCTACACTCTGCGCGAGCGCTCAAAAATTCAGGTTCTCCTTCTCAGCGGTTGACAGAGCCGCTCAGTCCTCGTGTTAGTCTCGTCGTTGTATACTCGTCTGTTGGCTCAGTGTCAGCCTTTGAGATTCTCTCATTGTGTATGAGTCTAAGTGGTGTGATGCTAGCTCACAGCGATCTGTGAGCACAAGATTCTGAAATGGGGCGGTCGGTGGTCTAGTGGTTAAGAGACTTGTCACCAGTGCGAGGGGTGAGGGGTTCGAGTCCCACTCGAGGAAAAGAATTTTTCCTTCATGTATGTGACACCGTTCATTCGGGCCGATCGTCGGGGGGTTCTATCCGGGTACTCCGGCTTCCTCCCCCTCTGCTTTGGAATGTTCAGCCCAGCAAATTTGAAAAATAAATGCAAATCTAAATTCCGAAATTTAAATAGCTGAGCTGACCCTTCGCACCACGTGATTGTAATGTGTTTATGTCCAGTGTGTGAGAGAATGCGTGTGCTTCACGTGAGCGTGCGTATTGGGTTCAGTTCGCGGCGCTTTGAGCCGATACATGAAATTGGGTAAAGCGCCTATACAATACTCATTATTATTATTATTAAACACTGAGCCTTTAAGTGGATGTAGGTTATGCACTCATTCACAGCATTAATTCAGCACCCCAAGGGTCATTTCTGAAGCGCGCATTCATTTAAGTAACAATCAGATAAAACATCCTGCATCTGTATCTCAGTCTCCACCTGTCTTGGTATCTGTGCTTTTAGGACTGAAGCGGTCTCGGCGTATGTTCGGTCATACGAGGGCTAGACTCCATTTGCCGATTTGACGTCGTATACTTCAAAATGTTGCCGGTTTCCACTGGCTGTGTCAGCTGGGAGTGTTCGTGTAACTTGTCGAGAAGAGTCAAGGTTACATCAAATGTGCCAAACCGGACAGTCTCACTGGACTGAAGAGCGCTCAGCTGGACTGTTAGCTGACCTCTTCCTCCGCCCCGCCACTCCTATCCCCCCCCCCTCCACCCCCCCCCCCCCCCCCCCCCCACACACACACACTCTTTAACCTGCCCATCAGGGCCGTGTCCAGTATCTCTTCAAGGGAACATTGGACCCTACCTACACTCCCAAACATCCCCCCCCCCCACTACAGTCTACAGTCAAGCCCGAAAAATCTACCTCAAACTTAAGGTAGTCAGCGCGCTTTCCCTACCCCGTGCTGTGCACCAGACAGCACGTAGTTTTTCGGGTTGAACTGTAGACTAACCAAACGACCAGTCCAGAATCACGAGAGTATGAGGCTACACGCATGTTTGCTCCGTTATTGCTCTTTTGACCTCGGTTGCTCCTGTGACGCCATTGTGGGCCTTGAACCAGGCCTGGTTCAAGGTGAAGACAATAGGACTGGGTCTTGCTTGCTTGGGCTCGCTGCAGACATTTTCTATCGGGAGTGCGAAAGTAGTCAAAGTAGCTGACACGCACACACTTTCGCTCAGTGTATATGCATTCATGCGGAGTGGGGGTGGTGAACTTTCTCGACTCCTGCTCAAGTGTGCTTGGTATCTCCCAGCAGAAGATATACACTGTGTGTGTGTAACTGACTTGGTAAGTTATATTCTTTTACGCAAAATATTTGATTTGTACTTAATCGTCCATATACTACATTTTTTAAAGTTTAAACGTGTATGTTTTAACATTTTGCTAGGTCTACAGTACTGATTTGAGCTGTTATTTGTGTCTTGTTCAGTTGTTTTGTACAGTTGTTTGGTTTATCATTGGTTTGGGTGTTTTGCACTGATCGTTGTCCATAATGTTTTGTTGGAGGTAAGGTCGTAACTTTTAAAAGAAATCTGTTGATGTAGTGGTTGGATTTTTTATGTGATAGGTGGGAGGGGGGAGGGAGGGAGTGGGCGAAAACGTTTCGGTCAATTTTATTTCCTTCGTTCCTTTCCTCCTCCCTTCCTCACTTACTTATTCAGGTTTGAAAATTACGAGATGATGATAATGACTGACCATTTGTAGGACGCAACTAAAAACTTCCATTCTTACTGCATACTCACAGCGCCTTTGGGGAGGGGGAAAATAAATACACGTAGAAGAGAATGAAAGTTTTAAAAACAACAACAACAAAAAAACCCACAAACAAACAAAAAGCAAAAACAAAAACAACTAGGTTTTATGAAGCGACTGTGATAAACCCACGCTGGTTTGGCTTTTTGTTGAGATTGCCGACCTTAACAACACGCATGCTCACGTAAATCACACGCATTCTCTCAAAACTGGACATAAACACATTACAGTCGCATGGTGTGAAGGGTCAGCTCAGCTATTTAAATTTCGGAATTTTAGAATTGCATTTATTTTTCAAATTTGGTGGGCTGAACATTTTCAAAGCAGAGGGGGAGGAAGCCGGAGTACCCGGAGAGAACCCCCAACGATCGGCCCGAATGAACGGTGCCACATACGAGAAGGAAAAATTCTTTGCCCCGAGTGAGACTCGAACCTGACCTCTCGCATTGGTGACAAGTCTCTTAAACACTGGACCACCGACCGCCCCAGCCATTCCACGAGATAGAAGTGAGCTAATGTGCAAGAACGAAACACAATACCACCAGCATTTAAAGAAAATAAGCAGGCGCTAGACAAAAGCCGCGGTCTTGGTGCCCATCTGGTAGCAAGGTTGCCGCTAAACTTGGTCACTGCACGATGCACTCATGGTGTTTACACGATGCACTCACGGTGTTTACACGATGCACTCACGGTGTTTACACGATGCACTCACGGTGTTTACACGATGCACTCACGGTGTTTACACGATGCACTCACGGTGTTTACACGATGCACTCATGGTGTTTACACGATGAATATTGGACAACTACTAGAACGTATGCAATTCAGATGACTGCAGAGGTGCTTTGTGGGTCAAAAGGAAAAAATAAAAAGAGGTGGAAAATAGTGTACTTGTTGTTTATTGGGCCCAGAACACTGTTGTTGTCATCTGGAAAAATGGGTTTGGGCCGTGGATACTGCTTTGTTTTTTATATGACAGTGGACTGCTCAACCAGACAGCCCCCTTCGCTTTTTTCACGACACAAAGCACCTCAATAACATCTACTCCCATCCCCACAATCCTGACAAGCACCTAAGTCGGCAGAATTAACTGGAGTGGAAATTCCTTGCAATCACGTATCAAACGGTAGACCCCCCCCCCCCCAAAAAAAAAAAAAAAAAAAAAAAAGCAAAAAAAAAAAAAAGAGAGAGAGAGAACACAAACAAACAAACAAACAAACAAACAAACAAACAAACAACAACAACAACAAAAACCCCAACCAAACCAAAAAAACCAAACAAGAACAACAACAAAAACCAAAACCGACAACAGCAACAACAACAACAACAAGAAGAAAAGAAAGAAATAAAGAAGCAAAAGAAAGAAAGAAAGAAAGAAAACAGTTTGGTTTTTGTTGCTGTTGTTTTTGTTGGTGTTGTGGTGATGGTGCAATTGGTGGTGGTGGGGGGGGGTGAGGGTGGGGGTGGTTTCTGCCAATAGCGCACCCAAAAGTATACCAGATGTTGTGCCATGCATATCTGTATACAACATTTATCCGTACAAATGAAACAGCTTTAAAGTGTATATGTTACAGTGAATCTGTTATGTACTCAGTGATTTCCTGAAGTCCCTGAAATTTTCAGTGAGGGCCATGTCATGTTTACGCTTGTGAGTGCGACTGTAGAATCGACATAGTCAACTTTAATGACAGGTAGAGCTCTGAATGCAAAACAGTGTGGCGTACGCTGGCAGTGCGAACGAGAAGTGCAACGGACCGAAGCTATCCTAGTCACCTTTGCTAGCACGGCAGATGCTGTGCTTTTCGACTTGCGTTAAGGTTTGTGTTTGGCTCAGTACCAGCATGTGTTTGGATGGAACTGTGCATCATGTATGATGATACGACCTTAGAGACCAAAACAACACCGAATAATTTATGAGCCTAAAAATGCGGGACATGGGCCTTTAAATACACAGCTAAGACTTTTTTTATATTTTGTGAATAGTGTATATGATGTAACTTCTTTTTTTTTTGAGGGGGTTGTGTGGTGTGGTGTGGTGTGGTGTGGTGTGGTGTGGTGTGGTGTGGTGTGGTGTGGTGTGGTGTGTGTGTGTGTGTGTGTGTGTGTGGCAAACCAGACCGTTCATTGTATTCGGCATGTGCATGGAATGTGCATCTGGTGCACGCTGAATTGTGTTAGTGGTAAGCCCTGCGTTGCCCCGCTAACCTACAAATCATACTGCATGTCATGTATGTGACACGGAGCTAGATACCGTCAAACAGCTCCATCGATTTATGAGGCTGTAAATAGCGGGAAATGGGAATTTGAATACACAACAAACACGTGTATTTCATTTTGCAGCCTACGTATTGTTGTTGTTGTTGTTTCTGAGGCACATCCGACCGGTTATTGTATTTGGCGTGTGCGTGGAATGTGCATTTGTTGCCGGCAGAGACTTTGTCAGTCAAGGCCAGTGAGAGGGTACCGCCCTCCGTTGCCCCGATTACCTACATACGTAAAGTACATGTAGGACGGCGTTTTAGCCATTGTATACGCCGTCTCATCCATTCCTTAATCGCTCAGCGTTTGACTCTCAGTGCTCGGGTCGTGAGTTCGAATCCCGACTGGGGCCAAATATTTCTGCTGGCCTTTTTCTCGTTGCCCTGGAAAAAGACGTTCAACTCCCACTGAACACCCACCCACTCTCCTGAATCACTCTGTTGGACGCATGCTTTGCATGGCAGTGTTACAGGCAAAATCTGTACGCAAAATACAGCAGCAAGAGAAGACGCTGGCCAGTCATTGTGTCCGGGCACATGTGCCTTCTGACAGGGGAGACAACTACCGTTAACCGCTAATAATAATAATAATGAGCATTGTATTGTCGCTTTACCCAGTTTCATGAATCAGCTCAAAGCGCCGCGAACTGAACCCAACACGCACGCTCACGTGAAGCACACGCACTCTCACACACTGAACATAAACACATTACAATCACGTGGTGCGACGGGTTAGCTTAGTTATCTAAATTTCGAAATTTATAATTGCATTTATTTTTCAAATTTGGTGGGCTGAACATTTCCAAAGCAGAGGGGGAGGAAGCCGGAGTACTCGGAGAGAACCCCCGACGATCGGCGCGAATGAACGGTGCCACATACGAGAAGGACAAATTCTTGCCCCGAGTGGGACTCGAACCCCTGACCTCTCGCATTGGTGACAAGTCTCTTTACCACTAGACCACCGACCGCCTCATATCGTCTGCTGCACATGACCGCCAGTGTGTGGAGTGAGAAGATGATAGCCCTTACACAAAATTCAATTATTTTCAATAATATTTATTTAGTACGCGGTTAACCATGTTGTGTAAACTTTGTACATGGAAGAATTTGACTTGCTTCTCTTGACTAAATAGGTATTCACACACACACACACACACACACACACACACACACACACACACACACACACACACACACACACACACACACACACACACACACACACACACACACACACACACACACACACACACACACACACACACACACACACGCGCGCGCGCGCACACAGAGAGCAGAGGCAAAACTAGAGTTCACCACGCACAGTATCGTCAAAACACTTCGACATTGACCATTTCACTTACATGTGTTTATATATATTACTATATGAACGAGTTTTAGCGAGGACACAGACGACGTGTTGTTTGTGCGTTTCAGTCAAGATGAAGTTTGATGACGTACTACGAGAAATAGGGCAGTTCGGTCCGTACCAGAAGCGGATCTATCTTCTGGCCGTTTTCCCCACTGCCCTGTTGGCCTTTGAGACGCTGAGTGTCGTCTTCATCTTCTACAGACAACCACACAGGTACGGCTCTGTTCTTGATCCAGAAATCTGCTTGATCAGCAAAAGCTATAAACATGTAAACATGTTCTGTTGACATGGCCGGTTGAGGTTTCTGCATATTGAAAAAAAAAAACAAAAAAAAAAGGAAAGAAAAAAAAACAACAACACCTACAACATCGATTTTCCACATTGATTGAAGGCAAACAGTTTGATGATTCAGCATATACTTAAGTATTGCATGTTCCTAGGTATTGGCAAGCAGTGTTAATTTCATGTACAACCATGTACTTTTAGGTGTGCCCTCCCTGACTACCATGGCGACACCTACAACCTGCAGAACGACACACACGCCATGATGATCAACCTGACCATTCCACTGACCAATGGACAGTGGGACGAATGTCACGTGTATGACAACATCAGCTATGACGTTGACTTCGCCAGTAACGCGTCTGGGCTCACCCCATACGTCACCAACGGAAAGCAGCAAAATGGCCGGACTGTGGACGTCAATACCGGTCGATCTGCTTGCAGGCACTGGGTTTATGACTTTTCAGTGTTTGAAACGACAGCAACGTCTGATGTGAGATTTTTTTTTTTAAACATTGTTTCACAAAGTAACTGGTTCTACGTATGGTGTATCCGCTGATATCTAGTAGTGTTTATAAAATATACATACATAATATATAAAATATAAAATATACTCGCGCAATAATGACTTTGGCAAATTAAGGAAAGTTAAAGTGAAAAGCAGGCAACAGATTCACCAAAGAGTTCACAGACTGTACAGGTACAGTAAAAATGTTAGCCGGCGGCACACAAAACGTAGACGCATCCAATAAAGAGCCAGGTGTTCTACAGTAAGGCAATGCGTTCAGTATATTGGAAATTCGAAAGCTGCATCTCATTCATTCATTCATTTATTGATTCATTCATCGATGTTTTGTCGTTTTAGTTTGACGTGGTCTGTGAGAACAGCGTTCAGCGGGCAGTGTCCAATATGATGGCGGAGCTAGGCACTATGTTTGGAGTGATTGTCTGTGGTTTCATCTCGGACAGGTAATTTAAAAAAAAAACACTAAATGCGAGCAGGGAATCGCTTCACGTCACTTGATTACCAATCAGCGCTGTCTCGCTGGTGTTAAGTTAGTTCGATTCATTTTATTCAGGACAGACCTAGACCAAATCCCATTGTACGTGCGTACAACAACGTATACGCCAACCACAGTCACCACAATGATTTCAGATGCTATTGTGTCCCAACTGACTGATATTGATGCACGGATTAAAGTGCATTCGATGAAAAGTTTTGACCAAGTCGCCAAAATAGCCACCAGTCAGCTCTGTCTAGCTGGTGTTCAGTCCCGAACAAAATAACTTGCGTAGAAAAGCATATACGCCAACGAGAATCACAATGGTTTCAAATACTATACTGTGTCTGATTGGGTCAGCTGGCGAACGTTCATTTTCTTACGCCGCCCCCTCTGTCTGGAACGCTTTACCTGTCACCATTAGGGACCTTCCCACGCTGACTCAATTTAAGGCCCATTTGAAGACCTACCTCTTTAGGCAAGCTTTCGAGCTGTAGACCGACCACTGTTTCATCGGCACTCAGTGTGTGTGTGTGTGTGTGTGTGTGTGTGTGTGTGTGTGTGTGTGTGTGTGTGTGTGTGTGTGTGTGTGTGTGTGTGTGTGTGTGAGCGCAAAGAGTGTTTCGAGGAAAACAGATAGGCGCTATATAAACTGTATTCATTATTATTATTATTATTCTGATGCATTCGATGAAAAGTTTTTGCACAGTGTTGTTGAATGTCTGACTGACAAACCTACTGACACTTGAATTTTCTCGAACTGTGCAGGTTCGGACGTAAGGTTCCGTTCTACGTGGGAGGACTGTGTCTGGTAGCGGGAGGGTTCGGTATTGCCTTCACACAGACTCTCATCACCTTCAACGTGTGTCGCTTTATCATCGGCATCGCTCGTATCTGTGTCTTTCTCAACGGCCTGGTCATCGGTGAGGCGACTGTAAATGTCAAGATATGATTATGTTGTGATATGAACAAGCTGTATTAGTAATGCCTGTTGTTCAGTTTGTATGCATGCGACATCGAGTGTTTGAATTTTGATCATGGTTTTGCCGTAATAATACTAATTTTCATGTGACAGAGAATATTGTATGTGTGAGCGTTTGGGTCATGCAATTTTTTACGTTTTGTTTGTCACTGTTGTTGTTGTTGTTGTTGTTGTTGTTGTTGTTGTGTGTGTGTGTGTGTGTGTGTGTGTGTGTGTGTGTGTGTGTGTGTGTGTGTGTGTGTGTGTGTGTGTTACTGTCGCTACAGTGAATTACCAATACCGTATCTAATGGACTTTCTGTCGTGCTGACGTTTGTAGTCAGACGCTGTGAGGAAGGGGAGGGAGAGGGGGGAAGGGGGGGGGGGGTTGGGATGTAGTCTTTTTCTCCCCGGAAATCCTCCTTTGATAATCTAACCGCGTACTGTGCTAGGTATGGAGCTGGTGGGGCCAAAAAGCCGGACGTTCGCTGCAGTGGCCATCGAGATCGTGTGGTGTGGAGGGGAACTGCTGCTCCTCTTGTTCGCCTACTTCATCCGCAACTGGCGCTGGCTGGAGATCGCTCTGTCTATACCCTCCATCGTGTTGCTCTTCTACTGGTGGTCAGTAAAAAGTCTGCCGGGGGAGGGGGGGGGGGGGAGGGGGAGTATGCGTGTGTGTGTGTGTGTGTGTTGGGGGGGGGGGGGAGGAGACTAGCAGGCTTGGCTAATACAGTAATAGGGTGTTGGACCTATGCTCGGGCCGTGACTTCGAATTGTGGAGGGAGGGCTAGAACGTTTGATACAGAAACTGTGAAAATGGTCGTTTCAAAATTTTACATGTACACTTAGTGAACCCTCTCCCTCAACTAATGTCTTGGTGAGAGGTGATGAAGTATATATAATTATCTGTGTCATGAAGAAACGCACTCACCAATCCTAGCCATGTTTTGATATCACAAAATGTGAAAATCACACACTAAAAAAACACGGTAATGACCAAGCTATTTCCTAGGAACCTCACGCAGGAACCAGAAAAAGCTGGCAACTCACATGAAGAAATGAAACGCCAAATATTCTCTAACTTGTCTACAGCGTGAAATCGTATACTATCAGGTTGATCCCCGAGTCCCCGCGGTGGCTGGCGTCACGTGGTCGGGAAGATGAGGCGATGAAGGTGCTGGAGCGGATCGCCAAGTCCAACAACACACGGCTGCCCAAGATAGAAGATGCGCATGCGCTGTTGGAAGCGGATACTGTTTTGTCTTTCAGGAATGTCGTCCGGTCACGAGAACTGATAGTGCGCATGCTTATTGTCTTCAGCAACTTGTACGTTTCCTCTTGACGTTGTATTCACGTAGTCAATAACTAGTTCTCGTGTCTCACTCCCAGAAGTCTCTAAGTTATGTACCGCAGTCGCAAGCCAGCTCTTTGACCAAGGGAGGTAACTGTACTTGGTCCGATACAACATGCTTCATAAACGAAACTCAATTATTAGAGAACGTTTATCTCCCATGTGACGCAGCCTTTAAATGCAGTGGACAGGTACTACACACAATGCACGCAAAAAAAACAAAAAACAAAAAAACCCCACAAAACAGGTGCCAGTGCACAAACGGTGACACTGCCCT
This sequence comes from Batillaria attramentaria, assembly GCA_018292915.2. Lineage (NCBI taxonomy): Eukaryota > Metazoa > Mollusca > Gastropoda > Batillariidae > Batillaria > Batillaria attramentaria. Next base: position 282,625 of record JACVVK020000198.1, on the reverse strand, counting down.
ACGGGTGGGAACAGTTCGAACTTGGCTATTACGGAAAATACTAATACTAACTCACATCCAAAATATTTAACCACTAGCTGAAGTCTAGCACAGGTCTACAGATGATTTTGTCACTGTGTTCCAGATTTGTGATAGTGGTTGTGTACTACGGACTCACCCTGAACATCACCAACCTCAGCGGGGATATTTTCATCAACTTCACTCTAAACGTGATCCTGGAGGCCGTGGCGTACGGCATCCCATATTTTCTGGTGGATCGCATTGGTCGTCGACCGGTCTACTGCGCCAGCATGATTCTGGCGGGTGCCGCCTGTGTTATGTCTGTCTTTCCGGTCATTTTCGAAGCACCCGGCAAGTATCTTTAGTCTTGTTTCTCTTTTACCATTCAGCTTGCTTACAGTGCACAGCGTGAAAGGGCTTTTTCGGCTGCACCCTCTCTGTCTATGTCTGTGCGCCTGTCTGCATGCCTCTTGGAAAGGGGCCAGGGCCCGTAAGTCGAGGTTCATTTCACCCATGGCTACGGGCCTAACCCAGACTAGGACAAACGAAACCAAGAAATAAAATTAGATTTAAAAAAGGAGGCGAAGAAAGGAAGAAATAAATCCTTCTGTAACGGCTTAGGCATCTTGCTGGAATGGACCCGCTTCCTGATTTAAAAAAAAACAACAACAAAACAAAAAACAAACAAACAAGCAAACAGAAAATTTAACCCAAGAGCTAGTTTAGTTCGAGGTTAGACTCTATCCCGGGGCTAAAATCCCTAACCTCGACTTCTACATGCGGAGCCAGGTTCCCCTCTCTCCCTCCCGCTATTCTAAGCGCCTTGGGCATGAACTGTTTCCACCAGCACTTCTGTGCTAGTCTCGCTTACGTTGACATAAACGCATTTCGTGCCGCATGCGAGTACCCAACGTTTATGACTTTTTTTTTCGGTTTTGGCCCTGTATGCGAAAATCAGGCAGCATTTACTGTTCCTTAGCGGCTGTTATTCCAGCAAATACGAAGGAGCCGGGGTGGCCGAATGATAGAGCGCTGGACTTTCAATGCTCGAGTCGTGAGTTCGAATCCCGGCCGGGGCCAAATATTTGTGCTGGCCTTTTTGTCGTTGCCCCGTCTTTGATATCATCCTTCGGTGGTGGAAAAGGACGTTAAACTCCGAAACATCCACCTACTCAATTCATGCAAACACGAGTATAATCAAAGCGCAACACTGCCACTAAAATGGTAGCAATAGCCCTTTTAAACTAATGACCAGACCTCTCGTTTTCGGCAGCATGGATTGTCGTGGCGTTGTCCATGGCTGGCCGGTTCTTCGGGTGTTCTGCCTTCTCCATCATCTACCTCTACGGTCCCGAGCTGTTCCCTACCGTCATCAGATCATCAACCATGGGCATCGGCGTCACCTTCACTCGCATCGGCGGTATCATCGCTCCCTACATCGCTGATTTGGTACGATCGGTTTATGGTTATTCGTGGCCGATAAAAATAGTGAATCTTACTGCTTGTCACTGAGAAGATTTTTTTTTAATGACCTGTATATTTTTTGTCTTTCTTTATTACCCTTTATTATCCAATTGCTGGGATATTCGGGTTTCTACCCGCCAACCCCCCCCCCCCCTCTACTCTACCTTCCCCTCCCCGGGGCGGGGGGGGGGGGGGGGGGGATCATGGACAGCGCGTTGTAGTACAGCGCCGCCCATGTTTTCTGCATGCATGGTGTGTGATTGTTTTTCATTTATCCCTGTCTCTACGGATTTCTGATCTTGCGTTTCTCACATCTTCAAGATCGGCGTTGTCTTTCATTTGACAGGGTATTCTGGTGGGAGGGAGATTTCAGAACGCCATTCCTCTCCTTGTGATGGGGTCGCCAGCGCTTGTGGTCGGTATTCTGTCGCTGTGGTTACCAGAGACGAAAGGGAAGAGGCTACCAGAAACTCTAGAGGACTTGGAAGAGATGAAAAGGTAACGGTTCTGCTGGACTGTTTTCCAGTCTTCATTACTAATAGGGAGAAACGCCGTTTGAACAGTCTTGGTCCAGCTAAGCATTTGTCCAAAATCGGTTATAAAGACTGTTTGGTTGGAAAAATTCCCTAATATCATGAGATCCCTTCAGCTTGTGTATCCACAAATGGTTTGCCGCAGATATCTGATATCTCATATCACCTGAGTAGCCTAGTGATTTAAGGTTGCTGTGTAACGTAAAGTACCGTAATATGATGTGACGTAACATAATGTAACTTTGTGTCTACACGTTTTTACGTGTGTGTGATGGAGCAGCTGTACACAAATGATTTAACTCATGAAAAGCCAATACGAACATCACAATTTTTCTTGAAATCATCAGGAGCCACTTCAAGCCAATATTATGCAGTCTGCAGCTGCCTGGGCCTAGCAGGGAAGGCCCACACCTTGCTTAATAGTGGTTTGAAGTGGTTCCTACTGGTATGCAGTGGATTGTTCCTTTGTAGCCAGTCTTATCATACAGTGGGCAGGAGGTGATCGGACTCGGAGTAAAGATTGCGGTCTGCCGCAAGTGTCAGTGTTGCTGATGTAGTATTTTCACAGTTTCCCCGTTCACCTAGTAGCTACAGGTTAGAGCAATATCAATTTCACTTGACGTGACTGGCTTTCCTGCAGGAAACAAGGCTGTGTGTGCTGTCGAGACGTTGGGCCGCCTGATGTTCATGAACTGGAAGTTGAAGTCAACAGGAACCTGACATCTGACAAGATACCACACTGCCACAAGGCCTAAGATATAAAATTTGTCAATACATCCCAGTCCGGTGTTCACTTGTGCAGAGTAGCAGGACTCTATGAAACAAGTCATGTTGTAGCGCTCAGGAACGAAAAAAACATTTCTGTTTTTGTGGAAGAAATATGTTTTATGGTTCTTCTGAAGAAATGGGTGCTTGGAGCATTCTGAAGAGACTCAGGGAGTTCCGCGGGAGAGGCATTTGTAAAAGATTAGGCACTAGCATGATTCTTGTTGCTGTTGTCACTGGCAGGTAGGCATGGCAAGGCGGGACTGAGTAGAGCATAGAAGAGATCTGGGAAGAGGCGTAGGGTACAATCAGTGTTGGGAGTTAGGGTGCTGCATGCAGAATCACGCAGACATTGATAAGTTACGCAGAGAAGTTTGTAATCAATACGCTTTGAGATAGGAAGATAATGAAGCTGTTGAAGGACTGGAGATGTTGGTGATGATGATGAGGAGGAAGAGGAAGAGGAGGAGGAGAAGGGGGAGGAGGAGGATAATGACGTGGATTTTTTTTAATAGCACCTCACCTAACTGTGACCTCTAGGCGCTGTAAAAAAAATAAGCGAAAACGAATAAAGAAATGTAGATTGAAATTGAAATACCTCCAATGAAAAAAAGAAGAAAGAATCAGAAGATTAAAGCGCAGAGGCACTCCACGATAAAAGTTAACTGCCGCAATTAGAAATATAGCAGAGAGAGAAACAGAAAAAAGAGAGAACAGCAGATAAATAGGAAGAAGAAAGCTTGCTTTGTCTGGCGCTGTTAGTCAGTCTGGGATTAAGTTTGCCCTGATTCCCTTTTTGGGAATGTGCTTGGTTTTGTTGTTCTTGCTTTTTCTAATTAGAAATTAATTGTTTAGCTTGTATTTTGTAACCATGTATTTTGCCCTATGGGGAGCATGTTTGGTAAATAGGTTGATCTAAGTAGATTTCTTGTTGGTGTGAAAACGTGTTGCTCCCTGCTTTTGGTGCACACATCGCTTAAAGTTTATGTGTTCTGTACGGGTGTGCGTGATTGTTTAAACGTAAATCACTTCAGTGTAATCATTATATATTACTATTATACTGTGATAAATAATGCCATTTGATTAGGTTACAGTGGCAGTACATGTATATTTTTCGTCTCCACACACAGTCTGTGTTTTGAACAATTAGCTTTTATCAATGAAATAAAATAAAAGATTTGGTGTTTCTCTTTTCAGACTATACATGCTGTGTATATGATTTCATTTGAAAGGTGCTTGGACGATTTGCCGAAAGACGATCTGCTGGAGGACGATTCGCCGAAAGACGATACACCGAACGGGAAATACGCCGCACGGAGGATACTCCAAACAGCCAAGTGCCCCTTGTTTAATTCTCTTGTTTTCTTGAACCTTTTTCGTACAGCCACCACCACCACCCATCGGCAAATCCTCCTTTCGGCGTATCGTCCGTTTGGCGTCTTGGCCATCGGCATGTTGTCCGTTTGGCGTATCGTCCGTCGGCAAATCGTCCTTCGGCAAATCCTTCTTCGGGGAATTGTCCTCCGGCAAATAGTCCTTCGGCAAATCGTCCGTCGGCAAATCGTCCGCTCATCGATTTCCAAGAGAAGGGCACTGAGAAAACATTATAACCATGAAGTGACTGTGTTTGTTGACTTAGAGACGATCACTCGGCCCGATAAAGACTATGACCGACAAACGCACAGAAATGAACAAGAAAGCGTGACAAATGTTGGAGAAAAAATGTGGTTTGAATTTGAAGAAATCCACCTGTGCATTTAAGACATTCAAAGGTTAAAAACAAGTTTAACATTGTGTCTGTAACATGCATTTTTATATACGTCTTTATCATATCAAGGGATTTAACAGTGAAAGCAGAAGTAAAAGAGTTAGCCCATAAACGCGCGATTGCACAATGTAGCAGTAACTGCAAACAACGACAAATAATTAAACTTATACGGTGAAGTATATCATAGGTACAACGGTAATTCTGGTTTTGTGTGCGATCATGGTAAGTGAATAACATGAGCGGGGAAAGACACTCATACGAAGATAGATTTCACATTCCAATTCCATCGATGTATAAATGAAAAACTGATCTGATTTCATGGATGGTCTTATGAGTGCACTGTCTATTAGTGTCTTTTAGTGTGTCCCCTTTCGGGGTTACTTAAACTGGATGCTAGCCTGCTCGCTTCCTCGCGAAAATGGAAATGTGGCAAGCAAACTCCACAAAAAGATGTTACATTAAATTGGATGCAAAGACATGCAGAATGACGTATACAACTGTTTGATGTGTGACTGACAATTTTGATCATATCCGTCATTCTCCAGTGAACTTTCGGTTAGCCGCGAAACAGTCTTTGTTGCTTGCGTGGCGTAAGGCCCTAAATAGGTAACTAACGTTAGCCCTAAAAAACTGAAAAATCAAGTGAGGACAGTGACCTCATGTCTGAATGGTGCTAGGTGTATTACGCTTGAAACATTCGTAGCTGAAAAACGTGGAAGACGTATGTTAAACTGATCCAGATTGTAAAATTTGCATGGTTACATGTTCCTGTCTTCATACCTGCGTTTGCAGGAGTACAGCGTATGACTCCATTTGACGATTTGACGCTGTATACTTCAAAACGTTGCCGGTTTCCTCTGGCTTTGTCAACTTTGTCTAACTTATCGATCACAGTCAAGGTTACATCAAATGCGCCCAGCCTGACAGTTTGACTGGATTGAAGAGTGTTCAGCTGGAATATTAGCTGTCCATCCCTCCAAAAATCTCCCCTTCATGTCCCCCCCCATCACCCCCCCCCCCCCTCCCCCTTCACCGTCGCCCCACCCCGCCCTCACTTCCCCCAACCTTCACGCTTGAGGTGATCTGCATGCTGTCACCACCCCGTGCTGTACGCCAGACGGCACGTGACTGAATATGAGGCTACACGCATGGTTGCTCCACTATTGCCCTTCAGCTTGGTTGCTCTTTTGTCGCCGTTGTGAGACTGGTTGAAGGAAAACACTATAGAACTGGGTCTTGCTGACATTTTCAAACGGGAGTGGAAAAGTAGTCAAACTGGCTGACACGCAGATATATTAGCTCAGTGTATACTTATCCGTGCGCAGTTGGGGCGTTGAACTTTCTCGACTCCTGTACAGGTGTGCTTGGTATCCTCCAGGAGAAGATACACACTGTGTGTACCTGATTTGGTAAGTTATTTTCTCTTACACAAAGAATTTGATTTTTGTACTGTGCTTTAAAAAAGTGTATGTTTTAATATTTTACTAATCCTACAGCTTTGAGCAATTACTTGTGCTTTGTTCAGTTGTTTTGTTTAGCATTATGTTGACTGGTTGTTTGGTAGAGAATAATAATAATAATAATAATGAGGATTTGTCTGGCGCCCAACCTCCTGCTGGAGCTCTGGGCGCCTCACAATAGTAGGCTGGAGATACAGTACACACATATGAAATATGTCACATTACATACAGTTACACATGATATACACATCACATACACGTTACATACACACAGCCATGATACATCCTGACACGACAACCTAAAATGACAATGATGACAGCAGTGATGATAAAGAGGTTAGTCTGTATAATATTGCTGGAAGAGATAAGACTTTAAAGCGACTTTAAAAGAGTGCGTTGACTCTGCATGGCGAACATGGGCAGGCAGGCTGTTCCAAATGACTGGACCGTGGTAGAGCAATGCTCGCTGACCTAGTGTTTTCGATTTAACCTGTGGAATGCGTAGGATGCGGGTGTCAGCAGAGGATCTGAGGTGTCTGGTGGGTGTGTACAGCTGCAGCAGAGAGGAAAGATATGAAGGACAGGAGGCAGTGATGCAGTTATAGCATATAGTGGCCACTTTATACTGAATTCTTGCTCTGACAGGAAGCCAGTGCAGTTCTCTGAGGAGGGGTGTGACATGCTCGGATCTCCTCACTCTAAACACAAGCCTTGCCGCAGAGTTTTGGACTTTTTGTAGCTTGTCTAGCAGATATTTCGGACATCCAGCATACAAAGAGTTGCAGTAGTCTAGTCTTGACAGAACAAAAGCACAGACAAGAGTGACAGTTGCATCAGTGGTAAGGTAATGGCGTACTGAGGCAATGCGCCGCAGTTCTAGGTAGGCGACACGACAAGAGTTTACAACCTGCTGGTTCATGGACAGAGTGTCATCAAAAATCACTCCAAGATTTTTAGCAGAGGATGAAAATTCAACATTAGTGTTGTCGATGGTAAGTATTTTGGGGACTGGCCCATGACTGGACGTTCGAGCAGACTTTATGATCAAAGCTTCCGTCTTGTCATCGTTTAGCTGTAACTTGTTTGCAGACATCCAACTCTTAACATCTGAAATGCACCTCTGAAGGCACTGGATGGCATCCGGAAGAAGTTCAAAAGTAGTGTGTTTATACAACTGAGAATCGTCAGCAAAAGCATGGTGAGATACAGAATGTTTATCAATCAGAGTGGACAATGGTTGGGTGTACATTACAAACAAAACTGGTCCTAACACGGAGCCCTGAGGGACGCCGAAGCGCAGGGGACTGGAGGTAGAGTGTTGACTGTTCACTAAGACAGTCTGAGAACGCTGGCGTAAATATGATTCAAACCAGGAAAGGGCTGTGCCGGTGATGCCAAAGACTTTCTCAAGTCTATGTATCAAAATATCATGATCTATTGTGTCGAAAGCCGCCGATAGATCGAGCAGGGCTAGAACTGAGATTTTTCCGTCATCCAGAGCCATCAGAAGGTCATTGACAATCTTAAGGAGTGCTGTCTCACAGCTGTGACCAGGTCTGTACGCAGACTGACAAACACTAAGTAGGTTGTTTGAACACACATGTTCAGCAAGCTGAGACAGTACAATTTTCTCAACAATCTTAGACAGAAATGGGAGGTTTGAAACCGGCCTGTAGTTTTTCAAGTTGTTCGGGTCTAGAGAGGGCTTTTTCAGAAGGGGTTTGACAATAGCTGTCTTGTACACTGATGGAAAAGAACCGGATCTGAGTGAGTCATTAATGACTTTAGTAATGGAGGGTAAGACCGTGTCTAAACAATCAAAAAGCAAGGAGGTGGGAATGGGATCAAGCTCACATGTCTTGGGGGCTGACTTCACAATGAACTTCAAGACATCCTCCTCCGACACAGGTCGGAAAACATCAAAAACCTGACCTTGGAATTGAACATCACTATCGTGCGGTGAACCTGTAAGCTGAGTACAAGTGTCCAACCTGTCACGGATAGTCTGTACCTTTCTCAAGAAAAATTCGGAAAAACAATCAGGAAGATCAACAGGTGGAATGGTACTAGGTAATGGAGATATTGTCTTCTTAGATATAAGCTGACTGGTAAGGGCAAATAACTGCTTGCTGTTTGAGCATTCCTGTACTTTGCAGCTGAAGAATGTCGTTTTTGCTCTCAGGACAAGCTTGTTAACTGCATTCTTGAGATTCCTGTATATCTGTCTATGAACAGTAAGACCTGTCTTTAACCACCGTCGTTCGGCTTGACGACGTTCCTTTCTGGCCGTGCGCAGTTCATCACCAACGCAGGAGAACCATGGAGATGTCTTGGTCTTAGTGGAAGCTTTGCGACTAGCGCATGGAGCATGTTTATCAAGGACAGATGCAAGACAAGAGTTCACCTGTTCTGCTGAAGGATCAGACATGGTGGAGAGATGTGAAAGCACATCAGACCTGAAGGCTGGCTTGTCAATGGCACGAAGGTTTCGACGCTCGATGAAGACAGGTTTGCTGAGTGGGATGGACACATCAAGATGGTTGATGACGCAGTAGTGGTCGGACTCTATGGCATGGGACACTTGGGTTGACAGCAGGAGGCCATCTTCACGGTGCAGCACCCAGTCCAGTGTATGGCCACGGTTATGTGTAGGCTCTTTCACAGCTTGGGACAGGCTGAACATGTTTAGTATGTCGAACAGTCTGGCTGTGTTAGGGTTGGTAGGGAGGTCGTGGTGAAAGTTAAAATCCCCAAGTATGATGAGGTTACCCTTGAGTGTGTTGCAGTAGTCCAGTAGGTCTGGGAACTGATCGAAGAACAGGCTGTCAGTAAGCTTATTTTTCTTACTTGGTGGTGGGCGGTAGACAGTGAAGAGATGGATGAGCTTGGACGGCAGTGACAGTGTGGTGTGCACCAGCTCAAAGCTGGAGTGAGCAAACTGGAAAGAGGATGTGCTGGCACTGAAGGGCAGCAGTGAGTCTCTGGCAATGATGGCAATACCTCCGCCCCTCGAGGGACGTGGGAAGGACTTCACAGTGAAGCCCGGTGAAGCTAAGTCAACACACTTTGCTTCGTCACCACTAGCTTTCAACCAGGTTTCGGTGATAAACAGGATATCGATGCCGTTGTCAAGGACGAAGGAAGCAATTTCACACCGCTTCTCAGGGGTGGAAACCGACCGGGCGTTGAAGACAGCGACACACAGCTCATTGTAGGACTTGCCTGCATCCTCCGAGGGACACACGGACTTGTATCAAGTTCGCTAGGTTGACAGTAGGCGAGGGCACGCAGGTCTTTGCTAGTCGTGGAAACGGAGGAACAACTGGGATTTTCCTGCCTTACTTGCGTCTACCGGCTCGGTACGGACGCACTCTCTTCCTGCAAGTTGTCAAACAGGACTTGGAATGGCTGTGGATGCCAAGTTCGTTCAGTTTTTCACACAGTGGGTAGGAGAGAAAACAGGCTTGACCGGATGGAAGTAAAAACAAACTAGGGGAGCAAAGCCTCCTTGGCTCACTTGTGAGATGGGTCAAGGTCATTCAAAAGAGTATGTTTGTAAAGCTCTTAGCACTATCTATCCTGAAGTAAGGTGTCTCTTGTGTTCATAGTTTCCAATTCATTCATTCAAATGAGATCTGTAAGAGCTTATCAATTACTATCATTATGCCAAGTTTGATAGCTCTAGTTTTTGTAGTTTCTGTACAAATGGTAATGTAAAATTCACAACAGTCAGCTGTAATGACCTTGACCTTGAGTCAAGGTCATTCAAAAGGTATATCTGCATTTTGCATCGTTTTGGTGCTTCTGCTGTTTGTTGTTTCCAAAAAAAAAAATGCTAACGTTAAAGTCTCCGCAAAACATCTTGAATGGCCTTGACTTTGACTCAAGGAATTTGTAAACAAGTATGCCAGTACAGGTTTTGTCAATGTCTATTACTGTGCAAAGATTGATACCTCTGGTACCCCTAGATTCTGAGAAAATGGCAAATTTAAATTTCCAATGAGACAGCTTTAATGACCTTGGCCTTCAGTCAAGGTCATTCAAAATGATATGTGTTGGGAGATCTTGGGCAGTGGTCACGACGCGAACGCAAATTTCTTTGCGCAAATAGGTTCCGGATCGTAAGTTCGTACGTGGCTACGTGAAAACTATCTCTTCCGCTAGTTGGCCGGTCACGACGCGCACTTACTGGAAACGGTGTCACGTACGGGTTATTTTTAGATAGGTGTGGGACCCCCGGGATTCCCACGGAAAACACCATCACTTGACCTGCACAAATTCTCCTTCCAGCGTGAAGAGTGAAAGAGTAGAGGGGGTGTGTTCACTACGCGTTCACTACAGTGTTTTTGATCGAGTCATGTTTATCTGCCGTAGCGTCAGGTGAAATGCGTGGCATGTATGTGGAGAGTGTGATCAGGAGTGCATGCAGGTCGCATATAGGCCGCTCCCTAGCAGTCTCAATCTCAACATTGGACGGACTACAACCTGACCAGTAGAAGCATTTACTGCACGTACAAACCGTATGTAGCAGGCTCACTGGCAAGAAAACCAACGGAATGAACCTCAGTCAAAGAACAACGAAAAACGAAAGAGGAGAGGATAACAACAACATCAACAAAACTCTGGAGCCACATACATGCCACGTATTAACCTGACTTGCTACGGCAGAGAAACATGACTCGACCAAAACTCTGAATTCGGAACCCGCACATTTCGGGTCCACAACACAATGAATGAGACCTGCATTGACAGGCATACGATCAAAACGGTGGTGGCTGATCAGTGAGGACTGACCGAGTGCGTTCAGCACTGAACTAGTCCGAAACACACACAACACATGTTAACCCACAAATTAACCCACGACTCTGTGTGTACGGCCGGCCATACAGGCCTTTGCATTGCAGGGTGCGTAGTGAACTGAACGCGCCCCCTCTACACGGGTACCTCAAGTCGTCCTACAGCAAATCGCACAATTCCTAAATCTAAACCTTTGAAGCATGTCCACATCGTCGTACAAGTCAAAAGGGTTAGTACGATCGCGAAACACCCTTTCCCGTCGCAATGCTCTTCTCATTTGCAGTTGGTAAATCAAGCGGGCCGCCATTTTTCAGATTTACGCAAAGGCTACGGCACCTTTCCGACACCCTCCTAGGTGGTGTACAATACGCAAGGGTTTACGAGCGGCCGTAATTGTGCGCAAACGTCATGACCACCCAATTTTATCACAAATCGTAAGTTACGGACCCTCGCGTGCGTAAATCGGTGGCGGAAAAGTTACGAACGCGTCGTGACCCACGGCCCCTTACTACTGTCTATCAGCAAGCCAGATTTGGTGCTTCTGCTGTTTATTGTTTCTGAGAAAATGCCAATGTTAAGGTTTTGTAAGCTTATCTGCGAACAGCTTGCGTGGCCTTGACCTTGACTCAAAGTCACTGAATACAGGTATGTCAGTAAGGTGTTGTCAGTGTGTATCGGCATGCAAAGTTTGATGTCTCTGGCTTTTCTAGATTCTGAGAAAATGCCAATGCAAAATTTCCAAACAGACAGCTTTAATGACCTTGACCTTGGTTCAAGGTCAGTCAATATGATATGTTTTGAAAGGTCTTATTGCTGTCTATCAGCATTCCAATTTTGGTGCCTCTGCTATTCATTGTTTCTGAAAAAAGGCCAATGTTAAAGTTTTCGAAGGGTTTCCGCAAAACAGCTTGTATGGCCTTGACCTTGATTCAATATTGAGTGATTTAAACAAAATTTACGGCTTAAAATGCCAGACGACCAACTTTTCCGAAAGGGCGAAAACTCCAAAAGTATTGGTACAATCAAAAAGCGCTTCCTCCCTCTGATCCAAAATCTTGAAAAGTGGGACACCGAAATTTCAAGCCATTCGGTTGAGAATTTTCGGAGACACAGGCTCGGACACAATAACACACACACACACACACACACACACACACACACACACACACACACACGGCACTCATCCCAGCCGAGAATGCGTTCTTGTGCACGATACGCGTAAGCATTGATGACGTCCTTTTTTTCCTTCGTCACTGTCAGAGTTACACTTGCATTGTCGTCTGTGCGGCAGAAATCGTCCTATGAACGTGGAAAATTTAGCCCGTCCTGTAATGTTTCCATTATGGAAACAACATAAAAACAGCAACCAAAAAACTAGTTTTTATCAACCGACTGAAATATACAGGCTTATCAGTGTTTGTGTATGAATGTTTTCTGGCCTTAAGGGAGACCATATTTGGTTTTTTCCACTACCTAAGGGAGGAGAAATTGGGCTTACTGCTTACAGGTGAGTCAACAGCCAATCGGCTGTCGGAATTTCTCTGAATTTTGTGTTAACTACTCTTTGTTGTTAGGCGGTGGCTCAATCTATCTGCTCTTGTACGGCCAACGGTTGCCAGACACAGTGCAAGGGGTTCGGAATCACTTCACTTCGCTTCACAAAGCAATGCGGAAACCGCTTTGTAGAAAATGCACAGAGAACCCCATTGAACTGTCAGCATGGAGTAGCGGGCCTGTAACGCCAAAACCTCACACGACTGAAGTCTTCAGATTGGCAGAGAGAGAGGCGTCAGCATAACATGGCTTTTAGCGTTATTGTGCACACTGTCCATAGATCACCCACCATGAAAAGGCAGGAGACTGAAGGGCTGTATCAGATTAGAAATTATATGAATGTTCAACCACGCGGTCAGTCGATAGTAGTGAGACTTAGTAGGATTTCGTACGGAGGACTTCGTTGAGCAGCGTAACCCATTTACATGTAAATTAGGCTCACACGGCAGAGGCCGCGAGCTGCTAACGCGCTGCGATTAGCTAATGGTACCCGTAATGTGCCTAATTTACATGCAAGTGGGTTACGCTGCTCAGCGACCTTCTCCGTAGGAAGCCCTACTAAGTCTCACTATTAATGGACATAGTTCTGAGAGTGTGTTCGGTAACCATAGGAGCAAAAAGTCGTATAGGAGCAAGCTGTACACGGACCATGTCTGTAGACAAGTTAGAGACGTAGACATGTTGCCTGATTGCCCGAAAACTTGATGTTCATGTAGTGCGCGACTCCAGCTCAAGTAATCACGGTCACGATTAGGGAGACGTTTTCATAAAAGGATAGAACAAAGAAACCCCGCATAAGATCAACAGATGTGTATAGCGGATTTTGTTTTCATTTCATTTAGTTCTCCTACAGTGATTGGTGGAGAGCCGTGCGGTAGCGCTGGATGTACCGCCAAGGGAAAGGACGTTGATATTTTTTGTAAACAAAGGTGATACCCACGTAAACACTGCTACAGTCCCTGTCTAAAACCTACCAGGCTAAAAAAAAAAAAAAAAAAAAAAAATCCACTGCCCTTGGCATTCCAGTAAACCAGCCAATCCGGTAAGGTCCCATGAGCGTTTTACTTTCGTCTACTGTTTCCTTGATGCGAAGCCGTAAGTAGTATAGTCTGCGATATCTCATCCCCCAGGGAGCAGGGAGCCGTGTGACGTCATCAGCGGAAGTGCCGTCATTAGCGGAAATGACATCATCAGCGGAAGTGTCATCATCAGCGGAAGTGCCGTCATCAGCGGAATCGGCGTTATCGGCGGAAGTGACGTGTTTTTCGGTGATGCGCTTTCCGGTGACCTCGGTGAGCGGACGTGACGTGTTTTTTTTTTTTTTTTGTGTCGTGTTTTCCGGTGTCATCGGTGACCGAAAAGCGGAAAAAGGTCATGAAAAAAAATATACACAGTAAGTTTAAAAAATGACACTTACCTGAGAGATGAAGAGCAAGACATGATCCTAGTAACCACCATGATGTGTTTTTTTTGTGTTTTTTTTTTGTGGAAGGAGTGGTATCTAACACACAAGGTCATAGTTCACCTTTACACCCCCACAGGTAGCCAGACAATGATGAAACTGCACTGGACTACGCTGAGGAGCCGCGTCCCGTCGGGAATTTCTGGCATGTCCTCGTCTGTTTGGGACTGCGTGATCAGCGGAAGTGCCGTCATCAGCGGAAATGACGTTATCGGCGGAAGTGCCGTGTTTTCCGGTGACCTCGGTGAGCGGAAGTAATGTGTTTTCCGGTGACGAAAGAATACAAATTAAGAAAAAAAAATAAAAAATTCCCACGAGATGGGTTCGAACCACCGACCTGGGGCCGTGGTCACGACGCGTTCGTAACTTTTCCGCCACCGATTTACGCACGCGAGGGTCCGTAACTTACGATTTGTGATAAAATTGGGTGGTCATGACGTTTGCGCAGAGTTACGGCCGCTCGGAAACCCTTGCGTATTGTACACCACCTAGGAGGGTGTCGGAAAGGTGCCGTAGCCTTTGCGTAAATCTGAAAAATGGCGGCCCGCTTGATTTACCTGAACTGCAAATGAGAAAAGCATTGCGACGGGAAAGGGTATTCCGCGATCGTACTAACCCTTTTGACTTGTACGACGATGTGATCGACATGCTTCAAAGGTTTAGATTCAGGAGGATAGACCTGCAGGAATTGTGCGATCTTCCGCTGTAGGACGACTCGAGTGTAGAGGAGGCGCGTTCAGTTCACTACGCACCCTGCAATGAAAAGGCCTGTATGGCCGGCTGTACACACATCGTGGGTTGATTTTTCCTTTTTGTGGGTTAACATTTGTTGTGTGTGTTTCGGACTAGTTCAGTGCTGAACGCACTCGGTCAGTCCTCACTGATCAGCCACCACCGTTTTGATCGTATGCCTGTCAATGCAGGTCTCCGGCATCAGTTCATTGTGTTGTGGACCCGAAATGTGCGGGTTCCGAATTCAGAGTTATGGTCGAGTCATGTTTCTCTGCCGTAGCAAGTCACTGAGGTTAAATGCGTGGCATGTATGTGGAGAGTTTTGTTGATGTTGTTCAGTGTTATCCTCTCCTCTTTCGTTTTTCGTTGTTCTTTGATTGAGGTTCATTCCGTTGGTTTTCTTGCAAGCCGGTGAGCCTGCTACATACGGTTTGTACGTGCAGTAAATGCTTCTGCTGGTTGTAGTCCGTCCAATGTTGAGATAGAGACTGCTAGGAAGCGGTCTATATGCGACTGCATGCCACGCATTTAACCTGACGCTACGGCAGATAAACATGCCTCGATCACAAATTCTGTACTGAACACACACCCTCTACTCTTTCACGCTTCACGCTGGAAGGAGAATTTGTGCAGGCCACGTGATGGTGTTTTCCGTGGGAATCCCAGGGGTCCCACAACTATCTAAAAATAACCCGTACGTGACACCGTTTCGAGTAAGTGCGCGTCGTGACCGGCCAACTAGCGGAAGAGATAGTTTTCACGTAGCCACGTACGAACTTACGATCCGCAACCCATTTGCGCAAAGAAATTTGCGTTCGCGTCGTGACCACGGCCCCTGAGGATTTACAGTCCCCCGCTCTACCGACTGAGCTATCGCAGGTACTGGAGTAAGAGCGAGTTGTATAAAAAGATAAAAGATACATTGTAGCAAGTGACGGACACGTGACCGCAAAGGCATTGTTCCAAATGATGGAACGAGAATATAGAGCTTTGGAACACACACTCTCTCTACAGTGACGGACCTATGCACGTCGATACAGTGAACAAGAATGAGATGAGTGCGTACGTGGACGAGGAAGGAGATACAGGCACCACCCACCCACCTCAGCTGCCTGTTGACGACCAAGAAAAAACTCCCACAAGCAACCCCACAGCCACTTTTACAGATGCCACAGTGGTGCCAACAGCTACAGCCGAGACACCAATGGGTGAAGATTTAGAGCAGCAGTCGGTGCCCTCAGCTACAAAGTCTTCAAGTCAACAGGACGCTGGTCACGATCAACAGGAAGAGAACCTTCACTCTTCCCCTTCCCCGAGTCACAGTGATAATCATTTTACTTTTGATGATGACGAGGCAGTAAAGAGGAGACAAGAACTGAGACAAAAAGTACGCGTTCTGAGAGAAGAGAACCGGAAGCTGAAGGAACGTCAAACGTGTCGTCACTGCCGGGAGCGACCTGTGTCTTTGACCCTGCTACCTTGTGGTCATTTTTGTTTTTGTCAGGAGTGCGGGTCAACATTCTATGCTTGCCCGATTTGCCAGAAAACGATTCTAGCAGATGTCAGAACTATAGTATCTTGAAAAGGGACTCTTCAATCTGACGGTTCTACTCGCAGGTACTGGAGTAAGAGCGAGTTGTATAAAAAGATAAAAGATTACTGACATAAGTGTAAGTCAGTGGTGACAATGGATCCGAGATGGAAGCATCCGTTCACCTGTGTGATTGCCGGCCCTACTGGTAGTGGAAAAACCTATTTTGTAGAACGGTTTTTGCGTGAGTTGCCAAACATGATGGTGCCGGTTCCTCACGAAGTGATCTGGTGTTACGGCGAGTGGCAGCCTGTGTATGATCGTCTGAAGGGTCAGGTGACTTTTGTGGAGGGGTTACCTGATGTCGAGGCATGGGGTAGTCAGCCTAAACGTCGTCTGGTGATTATTGATGATTTGATGAGTGAGACGGATGATCGTGTGACCAAGCTGTTTACTAAGGGGAGTCATCACCGCGACATGAGTGTGATGTATATCGTGCAAAACCTGTTTGGGAAAAACAAAGAGCACCGGACCATCAGTTTGAATAGTCATTACTTGGTGGTGTTTAAAAATCCCCGGGACGCTTCTCAGATTACGAATCTCGCCAAACAGATGTATCCTGGTCAGACTCGGTACCTACAAGAAGCATTTAAGGACGCGACGTCGGCGGCGCATGGTTATTTGCTGGTGGATTTAAAGCAAGACACACCCGATCACCTGCGTCTGAGGACCGGTGTTTTTCCTGGAGACCAACACGCTGTGTACGTCCAAAAGTAGTCACCAGAATGTCTAAGCGAGTGAAGAAACACGCTCCTTTACTACAGTGGATGAGCAAGGCTAAACCCAGAACTCTCAAGTCCATCATAAAAGCAGCAGACAAAGATCTGGTGGACACACTGTGTGAGTGTGGCCTCAACGTGCTGAAGGGAAACGTACCGTTGTCTCCTACACAAAAGAAAAAACTTGGCAAATACAAGTCGGTTTTGAGAGCGCTGGCTAAAAAAGGAACGCCGCTGCAAAAGAAGAAAGCCCTGCTCCAGAAAGGCGGTTTTCTAGGTGCTCTTCTCGGCCCAGTACTAGGCGTGTTAGGACACTTGTTGTTTCAGTAAGGATGGCTAAGAAGATGATACTCGTGGACCCAAAAGTGATGGAAAACATAAAAATTGGGGCTTCGCATCCGTATCCCATACCGGATCCGCTGGCTGACAAGTTATCATCTTTAGATCACGACATTCGGACTATCTTGGAGACCAAGCACGTACCTCTTGACGACAAAGTGCTTCAGTATCAGCAGGCCTTGCAACGTTACCTTCATTTGGCAGAGCAGTTTCGACAGCGACCTCTTGGAAAAGTGGAGCTGGCTTCGCCGACTTTACCACCCCCACTTTTAGCAGCGGATGACTTACCTCCGCCGCCTCCTTCTTTGCTTACTGACCAGCCCTTCGCCCCGGCAGCATTTTCGCCTAGCACCGGACCCCTGTCTACATTAGAAAAGCGTGTCGTAGACAGTGTGCCTGGAAAATTGCGAAATAAAGCCAGACTGCTCTTGGCGCATATAAGGGATGTTCCCAACTTGTCATGGACAGAAAGCGGGGAACTTGTGTATGATCAGAAAGTGCTTCGCGGAAGCCACATCACAGACCTTGTCAATGACGTTTTACGAAAACGAAAGACAGTGCCTGATCCTGTAGGGTGGGAGGTGTTTGCCACCGCATTGAAAGACAGCAACGCTCCGAAAGAATTGATAGGACACGACGATCGGTGGCGTTGGATGCAACAGCAGCAACAGAGAGAAAAAGCTAAAACTCCTGTCGCCCACAGCACTAAGCGCAGACGGATCGATACACCATCAACGCCAAAGTCTTCAAAGTCGATCGTCGTCCCGCGCATGGATCTCGTGGTAAAACCATAGACGCCCATGGGACGAACAAAGCGAAGGCAGAAAAAGCACGAGACTAAATTAAGACAGCGTTACTACGATCCTCGAATGCCAGGCAGTTTGGGTGGGGTAGAGGCTTTGAGAAGAGCAAGCGGCGTAAAACCCACTTATGTGAAAGAGTGGCTGAGTCATCAAGACACCTATACCCTACACAAGCCTGTCCGACACAAGTTTCCTCGACGGCAGACGATTGTAGGTGGTATCGATCATCAGTGGCAGGCGGATCTCGTCGATGTCAAAAATCTCAAAAAAGACAATGATGGGTTCGCCTTTTTACTCACAGTCATTGACGTTTTATCTAAATACGCGTGGGTCGTCCCCTTGAAAGACAAAACTGGTGCATCACTGGTCGCAGCTTTTCGAGACATCTTTGCTAAAGGTCGCAAGCCGTTAAAATTGCAAACAGACAAAGGGACAGAATTTACCAACAGAGTGTTGCAGCAATTTTTGAAAGACGAAGGCGTGGACTTTTTTGTCACCCAAAACGAGGACATCAAAGCAGCTATTGTAGAGCGCTTTAATCGGACTCTGAAAGAAAAAGTGTGGCGTTATTTTACACGAAAAAACACTCTGAGGTATGTTGAGGTTTTACCTCAGATTGTGAAGGCTTATAACAAGTCTTATCACCGCACCATCAAGAGAGCTCCCGTCCAAGTGAACGAAGACAGTGAGGAACAAGTGTGGCAGACGTTATACGGACGTCAACCTCTAAAGCTGACCTCTCGATCCACGACCAAATTACAATCGAGTGATCGTGTGCGAATCAGCAAAGCCCGTCGCACCTTTAAACAAGGAGGAACGGCCCCGTCCTACAAAGTTGTTTCTCCAAATTCATTTATTTTGTCTGTTTTGTTGTTATTGTTGCCGGTTCTCCCCTCTCCAAGTTCTACCAATGACACTAGATCCTCTACGACCTCGACCGATTAGCCACGTGACTGGGGGTGGGGCCGGGTGGGGGAGAGAGAGAGAGAGAGAGAGAGACAGAGAGACAGAGAGAGAGAGAGAGAGTGGGTGGGTGGGTGTTTAGGAGTTTAACGTCCTTTTCCCCACATAAGGGTGATTCAAGACGGGGCAAGGAACGAGAAAAGGCCAGCACAAATTTGGCCCCAGCCGGGATTCGAACTCTCGGCCCAGCATTGAAAGTCCAACGCTCTACCATTCGGCCACCCTGGCTCCCCAGAGAGAGAGAGAGAGAGAGAGAGAGAGAGAGAGGTAGTTGTGAACTAAACATTTGACGTCAGCCTCGGCAGGTCGTCATACAGAGAGAGAGATGACGTCAATTCCGCGAAGTAAACTTTTGACGTCAGCCTCTAGCACTGATCGTCGAGGATGCTTGTTCATGTCTTGTGATTTCCCTGTTGGCTTTGTGACTTCCCGACTGAATTATTTTTCACATGAAATCTGGAAGATGTAGAGGGCTGGAAATGTCGGAGCAGTGACGATACTTGCATTTTGTCTGTGAACTAACGTTTGACGTCAGCTCACACTGCTGTATGACAGATGATGCTTGTGCATATCTTGTGATTTCCCTGTTGCTTTTGTGACTTCCGTGACTGAATTAATTTTTACATAAAATCTGGAAGATCTAGAGGGCTGGAAACGTGGACTTAGTGCCTTGGATTGTACTTACGAAATCAAAATTGGAACTTTTTGACCGGCGCTTCTCGCAGAAACTTGAAAAAGTGTTTATCTAAAAGTTGCTATTCTAAACTAAAGCTATAATAGTGCAGTAGTTCATGTCATATGTGCAGTTGGCACACTAGACAAAAACCGGATGATGAGTAATTTGAGAGTCTTTTCATAGATATTTGATCTTATGTGCAAACCACCCCTACCTCGGAATATTTTTTTACACAAAGTCAGAGCTACGAGCTGTAGCACTAATCATGCAGTGTGATTGGGTGAACTTCCAATCAGAAAATGAAGCCATTTGAACATTTTTCGAAAAAATTCGTAACATGACCATTTTTAAAATCGGCGATAACTCTTCTGAAAATGCGGCAGGCTAAAAATCCTGAAAGGTAGGTCTGGAGAAGGTGAATTCCCATTTTATCTCAAAGTAAAAAGGCCTCCAACAAGAGGTGGTTTAGGAGATAGCCATCATTACATCCGTCCACACACACACACACACACACGTCTCCCTCCCGCCAAAAGAACGCAGCAGCAAGTGTGCACGTAAGGTGTCTATGACGCAGATTTCGTTACGTCACTGTGTGCGTGAAAGTAAGTATTGTTGGAGAAACGTCACAGTCTTGTTTTGTATCACTGAAACTTGCTGCGCGCAGCAAAATCTGCCCCGTCTCATAAAGTTGTTTCTCTATAGAGAAACAACTTAAAAGGGTATTTACCTTCATGGACAGAGGAGCTTTTTACCGTGAGTCGTGTGCTCAACACCCAACCTATCACATATGTTCTCAAAGATGATCATGGTGACGAGCTGAAAGGGACATTTTACGGCCCTGAATTGCAAAAGGTGGGGGATAAAACGGTATTCCGCATTGAAAGTATCTTAGATCGTCGACGAGGCCCAAACAGAGCAGACGAGGTGCTGGTCAAGTGGTTTGGCTACCCAGAGTCGTTTAACTCTTGGATCCCTGAACGACACCTACAACGGTATAAAGGGTGATGGAAGACGTGACGCTGCGCCATAGAGAAGAAGACCAGACCAAGCTGAGGTGGAAGGTGGCGTTGGAGAACGAAAGAGACCTTCTACCATCTGGCAGGTGTTTGGCCAACGCGTACCTCGTAGTGAGATTGTGTATGGTTGTCAGATGTCACTGATCTACATCGTTGTGATCACAGCTATCTACAATTTGACCACAGGTCACGACAACACAGAGCTGTGGGTGGCTCTCTTGGGTTCTTGTTTAGGCTACGTACTACCGAACCCTTCTCTCAAATTGCAGAGGCATTAACAACATTGACGACCAAAAAGATGAGCCAGGATTTTTATCTGACTTTATCCAGCAACGCCAGTGAGCGGTTTTATCCAGATAACACACTGACTCACTTTTTCAACAAACTGCCAGAAACGATCGACCTCAGACACCCAAGAGACTGGGAGGTGGGTTTGGCCGAGTGCCGGTACCCATACAACTGGTTCAACCTACAAGATGGTGAAGGAGAGTTGGAGTTGTTCAGAGAAGTGCAGGAAGAGGGGGATGCAGTGCAGGTGTTTCGTCACAAGAAAAAGATTCACGCTGGGTATTACACATCACCACAAGGATTCGTCAACAAACTGAACAGAGTCGTCACAAGTGCAGGGCCCCGTTTTAAAAAACAAGTCGAATTTTCCTACAGTGCGCTGCAGAAAAAAGTTGTCATGACTGTGCAAAGTGGGACCAGCATAAGGATATCTCCAAAGGTGGTACGCATGTTGGGTCTAAAAGGTGGAGAGTTGGATGGGGATCAAATACTCTTTAATGGTATGCGGCAATTTGAGGACAACAACGTGTTGGATCTTACAGACGGGCTAGACAGCCTGTGGGTCTACAGTGATGTGGTGAGGCATCGCGTTGTGGGTGATTTGAAAGTCCCTTTGTTGCGGGTTTTACCCATCAGGAGTGATGATCAACAGCATCATATCTTTGAAAACATTCATTACGTACCCGTGGGTCGACAAGTCTTTAACACTATAGAAATAGATATAAGAGACACAGCAGGCCAACCCATCCCATTCGAGAGAGGACAAGTCATCGTAACACTTCACTTTCGGCGGACCCAGTCACCGTCATCATGAAAAGTGTCTATGAGGATTATTACCTGCATCAAGCGGGAAGCGGCCTTCCTGTTTTTGTTGGGCGGACATGGCTTAGGAAACATACTAGGCGGTTTAGCGCGTATGGTGGTGCCCATCTTGAAACGCGGAGGACAGACTTTATTAAAGCAAGGCGTTAAAACCGGTGTCAACATTTTGGGAGACGTGCTTTCAGGAGAAAACATCAAGACGGCAGCTAAACGCAGAGCTCAGGAAAGCGGGCGTCAACTCTTCACACAAGCAGCAAGGGCTTTGACCGGACAGTCACCACCTGCACCGCCCGGTGCTCCCGCTGCCAAGAAGATAAAACGTGGGAACCGTTCTCAACCTCGCCAGTCGGCTGCCCGCTCTCGCAAAACACAGAGGAAGAGGAAGCTCGCAGGAGCAACGGACATTTTTAGCTAAAATGGCTTTTCTTCACGCTGGGTCTTGTGAGTGTACAAACACAGGTCTTGACCTGTTTATCATACCGCCAACGCAGACTAGTGTAGAAAGTGGAAGTTGGGTAGAACATCATCCTCTGGCAACGCTCACGGATACAGGTCCCATTGAATTTGTCATCAAAGGTGCTGGAGAAGACTACTTAGACTTGAGCAACAGCTATCTGCATGTCGGAGCCAAAATCGTCAGATCCGACAACAGTGATCTGGTGGCAGGTGATGACGACAAGGTGGGACCCGTCAATCTCTGGCTTCATTCTCTTTTCTCAGAGGTGGACATTACTCTCAACGGAACGCAGGTGACCACGACCACCAATACTTACCCTTATCGTGCGTACTTGGAGACCCTGTTGAATTATGGTACAGACGCAAAAGAAACACAGCTGGCTGCCTCTATGTTCTACAAGGACACAGCAAATCAGTTTGACAAAGTGGGGGGAAACGACAACAAAGGTATGAAAGAGCGTGTGAGAAAAACAAAACGTTCTCACATCGTGGACATGATTGGTCGAGTGCACGCTGATCTGTTTTCCCAAGAAAAATATTTGCTGAACGGTGTGGATCTGCGCCTCCGTCTGACACGCAGCAAGGACGCCTTTTCACTGATGGCTGTTGCCGACGCCCCAAGTACCTACAGTGTAAAGATTGTGCACGCTTCTCTGTTTGTACGCAAGTGCAAGCTGAACCCTGCCGTCGTGTTGGGGCACGCTAAAGCCCTAGAGAAGGCCACGGCCAAGTACCCCGTCCAGCGAGTTGTCACCAGAGTCATTTCCATCCCAGCAGGCAACTTGAACGTCGTGCAGGACAATCTGTTTCTAGACCAGCTACCCAAACAGTTGATCATTGGCCTGGTCGACTCGACCGCCTTCAACGGAGCGTTCAACAGCTCGCCATTTGAGTTCAAACATCACAACCTGAACTTTCTGGCTCTCTATCAGGAAGGGAAGCAGATTCCTACCAAGGCACTCAAACCCAACTTTCGGACCGGGGAGTACATGAGAAGTTACGTCAGTCTCTTTTCCGGTACCAACACCAGCTGGAAAGACGTGGGAAATACGATCTCACCATCAGAGTACGACAAGGGATACACGTTGTACGGGTTTGATCTGACACCTTCACTGGTTGACGGAAACCAGGCAGAGCTCATCCGGGCAGGTTCTTTGCGGCTGGAAATGAGTTTCACCACAGCCCTCGAGGAGCCGGTCCACGTCATTGTCTATGCTCAGTTTGATGGTTTGATCGAGATCGACAAGTCCAGACAGGTGCTGCTGAATTTTCCTGCTTAACCAAAACGAAAAGACGACAAAAAACATGCGAGGTTGGGAAATCGATCGTGTGTTACGCCAAGATGTACATACCAACAAAGTGTTTCAAGGTGTGTATCCTAGGGACACATTACCCTTGACTGTTCACCTAAAGAAACCAGCTGCTTTTGTCGTGAACACGGATCGTTTAACAGGTCAGGGAGAGCACTGGGTGGCCATTTACATCGACGAGCATGGGAGAGGAGAATACTTTGATTCTTTTGGACTTCCACCCACGTATCCCGAGCTGATCAATTTTTTAAACAGACATTGTTGGTATCATCGTCACAATCCTCAAGTGTTACAAAGTGTGACCAGTCGTGTGTGTGGAATGTATGTGGTGTATTACATTATGCAGAAAGCAAGAGGACAGACTCTGTGGCGTCTGCTCGCACCCTTTGACCCTCGTTACCCATGGCGTAATGACAAACTTGTCGTGACTTATTTAAAACAACATTTGAAGAAACCAGTTCAAACCAGACTACTAGGGTAATAGAACACCATCACGTCACCACGTGATCAAAAACGTTTTGAGCTCGCCGCTATAAAAGGACAGTATTTTGCCTTACTGCCTCCTTTTGGACACCGCCGTTCAACCGAGTCTCCAACTCAGTCTCCACCACCGCCGCCCCACAGTTGAAAACAAAAAATGACGTCACCTGCTCCTGCTGCTCCTGTGCCGACTCCTACCCTATGGAAAAAAGGTGAAGCACTTTACAGTCTGACGAACAACAAGTTTGCTTCTGTCACCCGCTGTCACGATCAAACGCTGGTTCACATCAGACAGTATACTGAAACGGACACGGGTGACCTGAAATCTACACGTCGGGGATTTACGTTGTTGCCAGAAGAGTTTAACCAGTTGCTGTCCATTAGCAGCGCTATCTTGCGTGATGTTTTCGCTGTGACGCCCGTATCAGACCAACAATGGCAGCAGGAGGAGCAACAGCAAGAGACACCGCAACAGCCTGACACCCGACAGATGGTACCACCAACACCGACACCATCACCGTTGATGCAAAGACGTGAAACCACGACCATGACCAAACCACCGAAAAAACGACTTCGTCTCCACATTCCGGCGATCGCAACGACAACGGCTCCACCTGCTGCTACAGAAGGTCAGGAGATTTGCCTCCCGGACACTCAACCTCAGCTGTACGCACAGCATATTGACACTATTGTGAACCAACTACTCAACGGAGATGAGACCATGTCTGGTTATGGGCAGACAAGAACAGTGTCGTTGAGCTGTCACTCACCTGCCCTGAATACGCTAGCATCTAAAACAGACCCACAAGAGAAAAAAAAATTCTGGACGCTAAATTTGACAATGCTGTCAAAGTGCTTTTCAGTTAAACAAAGACAGTAAAACATGAAGGATCGTTTTTAATGAAGTTTTAGTGGAGACTTGACTTTGTCCGCTTTTTAGTGTTGTACAAAACGCTTAAAACTGAAGCCAATATATTAACTTGTGTCAATGAACGTAAGCATTTTGTGTTGTTGTTGTTGCAAATTGTCTTTTTTGCTTGTTATGATGCTGATATATGTATTTTGTACATCATTTTATACACGTCAGTTTAGTGGTTTGATTGTCTTGGTGTAAAAGAACCTTTGTAACCTGTGTTACAAGTATGTGTGTTTGTGTGAAACTGAAGGCAAGCGGTCGACATCAGATCGGTTTAACTCAAAGCAGTTTTGTTTTTAAAAAGGGCGTTTTCCCACGCACCATGCTGTGTCAGTCTCGCGGCTGAACTCGTGACCGGCTGTTTAATTGTTCATGTTGTGATGTCCTGTTGCGTGTCCTGTCAAGTAATTTTGTGTGTGTGTGTCAACGGTGCACTGATAACCCTAACCTTTTTGCTATTGAATGCCGACTAAACATCATTCAGGGACACACTCCCCAGGTTTTCCCACGCACCATGCTGTCAGTCTCGCCTCCACGAAACCAAACATGAATGTTTTTCTGGGCGAAACTTGAGTCGACACATATGCATGCACTGAGTGTTTTCCTTTTCCTTTTCCTCTTTTATTGCGACACTCAAAATCTGCTGTATCACCATTTTTATTTTGTCAGTGTTTTTTTTTCTTACAAGACTTTTTACACACACACACACACACACACACACACCATCAGACACACACCTACGTAGGCGCCGGTCGCAAGTGCGCAAAAGACACACTCCCAAAAATCTAATGCAGGCGTGTACAAGCCATCAGTGCCAAGCCTCACATAATTATCGCACTAGCTAAGAGGTCATGTTCTATGGAAGTCTGCGACAACGGTAGCAAGCGCGCAAAAGGCACACGCCCAAAAATCGGATGCAGGCGTGTACAAGTCATCAGTGCCAAGCCTTACATAATTATCGCACTAGCTAAGAGGTCATGTTCTATTACGGTCGACAGGAAGTCCGCGACAACGTTCGCTGTCAGACGCAAAAAGAGTCTGATGCAATCTTAACCATGCCAAGTGGCAGGGTTGCGTGTCCTAGTCTCACTGTGGCACAAGCGGTAGTCTTTGCCTTGACAGCCAACCGCCAACATCTCTGCGGTTTTTAAGGTTTTACTTACCTCTGTGTGAGTTTCACGTATTGAGTTGTGATCATGGCCTCATGTTCAAGAGATCAAGCTTCTTCATCTTCTTCTTCTTCTGTCTCACACCACAAGGTAATTGCCGTTGTTCTACTTTTATTTTATAATGTAATTGGGGAAAAAATTGGAATACAACATGTTAGGTTTTTTCTTTTCTTTTCCTGTCCTCCAGAAACACGTGTGTCCAGAATGCGGGAACTTGTTTTCTGAACGAAAAAATTGACACGCCACATCGATGGAGTGCACAATCACAGGCGTCGTTTTGTGTGTGAGCATTGTGGCCAAACCTTCAAACGCAAGCAGCACCTGACTCACCATCTTAAAATGCATCAGCGCGTCGATGATGCCCAGAGCGACCAAACCCACAAGAGAAAAAAAACCATCTACCCCCCACGCTCCTTTGAAAAAAAGACTCAGTACAGCTGAAAGAGAAAAACGGCTATTAGATGATTTGCCTCCCAAACAGAAAAAAATCTATGAAAAACATTTCCAGTCGATACGAACCACGCGCGGCACGGTAAATCCCAGTCAGTATACACCTATTTCTGGGATCCCCGGTCGGAATTTCCAGATTGGAATGAAAATCTGATGGAAATGTTTGCTGATCAAAACAAACGCTTCAAAATCAATTTCTCTCATTCTTTCCTTTTGAGGCACAAAGAGACAGAAGATCTTTCTTTCTTTCACGCATCTG
Organism: Batillaria attramentaria; assembly: GCA_018292915.2. Classification (NCBI taxonomy): domain Eukaryota; kingdom Metazoa; phylum Mollusca; class Gastropoda; family Batillariidae; genus Batillaria; species Batillaria attramentaria. The sequence goes on along the minus strand of JACVVK020000198.1, from coordinate 255,833 downwards.
CCAACAACCACAGTGCCTTAGAGCGACCCCGTTTGATCCAATCAAACAAGATTTTCTGTTGTAGACGACATTGAAGACGTAAATATTTTGGGACAGGTTCAGAAAGAACGACCTGATTCCAAATATTCTGTCGACGCTATCATGTCTACTTCTTTTTACATCAACCCTCTTCCAGATTTTCCCATCGGGTGAAAACAGCATTTTTCAAAATGCAACCCATCTTCAAAAGCGCTTCCGTCAGTCGTGATCAGATCGGTGAGCTGATGAAAACCTATGCTGAAACACACAAACTTCTCTCTCAACCCCGTCGGACGTTGGTGGGCAGTTACTTTGGCGAAGGTATATTGTTGGCCACACCTCTTCTGAAATGGTATCTCGAGCATGGGCTGGTGGTCAGTAACATCACGCTCATCCTCGAATACCAACCCAAAACCTGTTTCAAAACGTTTGGTGAAGCCGTGTCTGAGGCTCGTCGTCAAGGCGATCAAGACCCGAGCAAGGCCATTTTAGCAGAAACCTTTAAACTGCTCGGCAACAGCGCGTACGGTAAAACCCTGACAAACGTTGCGCGCCACCGTGACATTCATTATGTCACCCCTGAAAAAGCCCCCAAACTCGTCAATGAAGCGCGTTTTCAAAAACTGACTGAACTGACAGACCAGGTCGTGGAAGTGGAAATGAGCAAACAAAAAATCAATTGGGCCCTTCCTCTGCAAATCGGTTTGTTTGTGTACTGGTACTGATAAACTACGCATGTTGCAGTTTCATTTTGACTTTTTAGATAAGTTTGTGTCTCGAAGCGACTATCAATTGCTTGAAATGGACACTGACTCGTACGTGGCCCTCAGTAGTCAGACCTTAGAAGATGTGGTGCGTCCAGAGCTCAGACAAGAGTTTCACCGCGTGTACCCTCGTTGGTTTCCGGCTCAGGCCTGTCCTCGTCACCAAACAGACTTTGAAAGCGCCCAACAACTTTGGGATCCCACACAGTGCCCCGACTGTCAAGCTCAAATTGCTTATGACAAACGAACGCCGGGTCTGTTTAAAACAGAGTATCAGGGTCACGCTTTCATCGGCTTGTGCTCTAAAACCTACTTTTGTCAGGGAGATCAAAACAAATTAATTTGCAGGGGACTCAACAAACAACAAAATGATCTCACGTTTGGCACCTACCAGCAAGTCCTCGCGACTCAGGAAAGTGGAGGCGGAACCAACATGGGTTTCAAAACCGATGGAAAATCAATTTTTACCTACACACAAAACCGCAAATCTCTCATTCTTCTACATCAAACGGGTGGTAGCCTCTGATGGCATTTCAACTTTCGGAATGATCGGGTGACACCGGAAAACACGACACCGAAAAAAAAAACAAAAAAAAAACACGTCACGTCCGCTCACCGAGGTCACCGGAAAGCGCATCACCGGAAAACACGTCACTTCCGCCGATAACGTCATTTCCGCTGATGACGGCACTTCCGCTGACGATGACACTTCCGCTGATGACGTCATTTCCGCTAATGACGGCACTTCCTCTGATGACGTCACACGGCTCCCTGCTCCCTGGGGGATGAGATATCGCAGACTATACTACTGCCGTAAAAAACGTTTCGGATATAGCTCAGCCGAAGATTACGTGCAAACGGTACGTAATTGATTTGAAATTATTTTATCACTAAATAACAACATGCGCGAGGGTGGGTGGGTGGGTGTTTGGGAGTTTAACGTCCTTTTCCACCACATGAGGGTGATATCAAAGACGGGGCAACGAGAAAAAAGGCCAGCACAAATATTTGGCCCCAGCCGGCGGGATTACAACATGCGCGAACGCAGACCGATTTTTGCTGATTTGTAGACACAGACCTCGCAAATCTAACGAAAGATTCGCCAAACGGGAAGTCGTCTGCTACTGAGAGCATTTTTGCAGCGGCAGGTAGCTGTGTCAGCATAGCGATACTGATCGGACTCTGGAACAAGCAAATGATAAGAGAACGCATAGAAATGAAGCAAACGTTTCGAAGATGAACACGACAAACTGCCCAGACAATACAACAAACATTTCACGTACATACCTATACCAAACAAGTCACTGGAAAATTTCAAGCGGCAGCGGCCATTCGCCGATTTCGTATGGAGCGACGTTTGCACCAAACCAGTTTGGCTTTGCATCAAAGCTGAAGCTTGGGTTTACAACTGAGCTGTACGCAAAAACTCGGTTTTTAACACTGAGATTAATCACTAGGGTAGGTTTCATCAACTGATATCATAGTTTCAGCACAGTTTCGTACGTGCCAAACGCACAGACAGTGCGGTACATGTACTGTTCAACAACGAGCGTCAGCCTACACGCCCGCTTCGTGCAAATACCGCCTCATAGATTTTCTCTCATACACAAGCCTGGAGGGAGAAGCTATTATAAACTGTTTCCGAAATGCTGGTTTTAAACTTCAGTTTTCAGAGTTGAAGTGAAAACAGAACTATTGTAGGTTGATTTTCGGGGGGGGGGGGGGGGGTAGGCCTTGGGCTACAACTTTCTTCTCTGTCACCTCCCTCTAACTACACCTACGGCCCTACCCCTAGATAGGAACGAGTTTTCGCGAGAACACAGACGACGTTTTGTTTTTGCGTTTCAGTCAAGATGAAGTTTGATGACGTACTACGAGAAATAGGGCAGTTCGGTCCGTACCAGAAGCGGGTCTATTTTCTGGCCGCTTTCCCCACTGCCCTGTTGGCCTTTGAGACGCTGAGTGTCATCTTCATCTTCTACAGACAACCACACAGGTACGGAATTGTTCTTTCTCCAAAAGTCCGCTGATCAACAAAAGCTATTAACGTGTTCTGTTGAGAGAATACACCGCTTCATGGCTGGTTTTAGGTTCTGCAGAAAACAAACAAACAAACAAACAAACAAACAAAAAAACAAACAAGAACAAATAGAAACAAAAACATCAACATCAAAACACCTGAAACAGCGATTTTCTCGTTCGGTGTCCAAAGGCACACTGCACTGAACTCTAGCTCAGCTTGGATTTTACTGAGGTTTCACGAACACTGAAAACTGTAGAAATGTGACGCAGCGGATTTAGCTCTCTACACAGTCGCACATTGATTCAAGGCACGCAAATTGATGATCCAGATATAGTTAAGTATTGTATTACCTACGTATTGGCAATCAATGCTACTTAAATGTACAACCGTGTACGTTTAGGTGTGCCTTACCTGATTACCATGGCGACACCTACAACCTGCAGAATGACACTCACGCCATGATGATCAACCTGACCATTCCACGGACCAATGGACAGTGGGATGAATGTCACGTGTATAACGACGTCAGCTATGACGTCGACTTTGCCAGTAACGCGTCTGGGCTCACCCCATACGTCACCAACGGCAAGCAGCAAAATGGCCGAACTGTGGACGTCAATACCAGTCGATCTGCTTGCAAGCACTGGGTTTATGACGATTCCATCTTTGAAGCGACAGCGACGTCTGATGTGAGAAGTTTTCTCATATTGTTTCAGAAAGTAACTCATTGTACATATGGTGTTTCAGGTGATGTCTAGTAGCGTCTATGACTTTGGCAAATTAAGGAAAGCTAAGGTGAAAAGCAGGCAATAGGTTCACCAAAGAGTTCACAGTGTCAGATCAGTATATATCTCTAAAATCTTAAAGCGTAAACACATCTTACACCGAGTCATGTGTTATTATAGTATAGGCAATGCCTTCGGTTTATCGGATATTCGAAAGCTACGGCTCATTCATTTATTGATTCATTCATTGATGTTTTGTCGTTTCAGTTTGACGTGGTCTGTGAGAACAGCGTGCAGCGTGCAGTGTCCAATATGGTGGCGGAGCTAGGCACTATGTTTGGAGTGATCGTCTGTGGTTTCATCTCGGACAGGTAATTATGACATTGCATGCGAGCAAGGAATCGCTGAACATTACTTTGCGTTGACAGGGGAATTTGATATCTGCGTCTTTTTCCTTAGGCACCGACTTGCGGTCTCCTCCCACTGCAACACGGCGATGCTGCGAGCTTTGAGGTCTTTATAGCGTAGTTGTGGGCGGCCGGCAGGTCTCATTTTAATTCTCTGGAACTATCCACGTGTCTTGCTGCTTTTGGTTTGTGTATGGTGTACGTGTGTTTTGAAACCCAATTTCAAGAGGTTCCCGCTACTTTCATTCAAGGGTAGTCCCAATCTTTCAAGTCTCTATGTCCTGATGTGAAAAACTGCCACTGACAAAGCTGTAAGGCTATTTGCCAGATGCCATTGCCACCAGTTTCGTGACTTTGCGGCTTCTTCTAGTAGAGAAATATGTGACGCCCCCCCCCCCCCCCCCCCCCCCCACGATTTGAGTGTGAAGTCACTTTTTGAAGTTTTTGAGGTTTTGATATGATCTTACAGGTTTTTTAATGCTGAATCCAATGGTGAAAACCAGATTAAAATCGGATAATTATTTTTGAAGTTATGATCTGTTGAAATGACGTACCCCATGAAACAAAATGGCCACCTCGGTCGGAAAATCGGGTGTTGCACTATTCAGCTGCATGTAACTTCCGACTCATTTCGTGGCGTAGCGTCACATATGACTTTCTTTGGCCTAACGTTTCCATACCTGTACTACACGTCGATAAGACCAAGTTGCCAAAATAGCCACCGATTAGCGCTGTCTAGCTGGTGTTCAGTCCGCAACCAAGTGACGACATCTGCAGTACGCGGTACGGTCCTACGTGCGTAGAACAACGTATTTGCCAACCAGAATCACCACAATGGTGTCAGATGCTATATCAGTATATGTGTCTGATTCTGATGCATTCGATGAAAGGTTTTACACAGCGTCGTTGAATGTCTGACAAACACATCCAGACTTTCATTTTCTCGAACTGTGCAGGTTCGGACGTAAAGTTCCATTCTACGTGGGAGGACTGTGTCAGGTAGCAGGAGGGTTCGGTATTGCCTTCACACAGTCTCTCATCACCTTCAACGTGTGTCGCTTTATCCTCGGCATCGCTCGTATCTGTGTCTTTCTCAACGGCCTGGTCATCGGTGAGGCGATTATAAATGTCATTAGATGATGATCTTGTGATATGAACAAGCTGTTGGTATTAGTAATGCCTGCATGTTCAGTTTGTATGAATGCGCTATGGAGTATTTGAATTTTGATGTACAGTATCGTGATGGTGACATGTGATGTGTTGCCGTAATATGGGCTTTTTTATCGGACAGAGAATATCTTATGTGTGAACGTTTGGGTCATGTGAGTTTGTGTGTGTGTGTGTGTGTGTGTGTGTGTGTGTGTGTGTGTGTGTGTGTGTGTGTGTGTGTGTGTGTGTGTGTGTTATAGTCGTGTGTTTGTGTGTGTGTGTGTGTGTATGTGTGTTAAAGTCGTGTGTGTGTGTGTGTGTGTGTGTGTGTGTGTGTGTGTGTGTGTGTGTGTGTGTGTGTGTGTGTTACTGTCGGTGCAGTAAATTATAGATGCTGTACATAATCTAATGGACTAGTACCTTTTTGTCGTGATTTTGTAGTCCGACGCTATGGGGGAAGGGTGGAGGGAGAGGGGGGTTGAAATGTAATGCTTTTCGCCCCGGGGAATCCCACTGAAATCTAAAAGTATACTGTGCTAGGTATGGAGCTGGTGGGACCACAGAGCCGGACGTTCGCTGCAATGGCTATCGAGATCGTGTGGTGTGGAGGGGAACTGCTGCTCGTCTTGTTCGCCTACTTCATCCGCAACTGGCGCTGGCTGGAGATCGCTCTGTCTATACCCTCCATCGTGTTGCTCTTCTACTGGTGGTCAGTACAAAGTCTTCTTGGGAGGGGAGGGGTGAGCGGGGGTGGTGGCGGTGGTGGTGGTGGTGGTGGTGGTGGTGTGTGTGTGTGTGTGTGTGTGTGTGTGTGTGTGTGTGTGTGTGCGGGGAGGGGGGGGGGGGAGGAGAAGGATGACGGGCTTGGTTAATAGGGTGTTTGATTTTTGCTCTGGCCGTGAGTTCGAATCGTGAGGGTAGGGCTACAACTTTTGACACAAGAACTGAAAAAAATGGTCGTTATCGTGTACACTTAGCGAGCCCTCTCCTGTGAGAGGTGATGAAGTAAATGCAACACAGCATCATATAATTATGGTATGAAGTAAAGCAATTCACCACCCCTAGCCATGTTTTTATATCACAAAATGTTAAAATAGGACGGTAATGTTTCCTACCAGCCGTACGCTGGAACAAGAAGAAACCTGACAACTAACACGAACAAGAGAAACACCAAATATTCTCTAACTAGTCTACAGCGTGAAATCGTATACTATCAGGTTGATTCCCGAGTCCCCGCGGTGGCTGGCGTCACGTGGTCGGGAAGATGAGGCGATGAAGGTGCTGGAGAGGATCGCCAAGTCCAACAACACACGACTGCCCAAGATAGAAGATGCGCATGCGCTGCTGGAAGCGGATACTGCTCTGTCTTTCAGGAATGTCGTCCGGTCACGAGAACTGATAGTGCGCATGCTTATTGTCTTCAGCAACTTGTACGTTTCCTCTTGACGTTGTATTCACGTAGTCAATAACTAGTTCTTGTGTCTCACTCTCAGAATTCTGTACGTTGTGTACCGCAGTCGCAAACCAGCTTTAGACCAAGGGGGGTAACTGTAGTTGATCCGATACAACCATGTTTCATAAATGAAACTCAATTATTAGAGAACGTTTATCTCCCATGTGACGCAGCCTTTAAATGCAGTGGACAGGTACTACACACAATGCAAGCAAAACAGCAACCAAGGAGGAATGGCCCAATCCCATAAAATTGTTTCTCCAAATTTCATGCTTCTTGTTGTTATTGTTGCCGGTGGTGTTGTTGCTGTTTTTCTCTTTCCAAGTCTGTTATGACCTACCAAAGACACTACGTCCGCTACGCTATAGCGGATCTAGAAACTTATGGGGGGGGGGGGGAGACTGACTGACTGACTGACTGAAACTTTATTTTCCAAGGATGAGAACAAAGACGCACAGGTCTCTCTTACTGTCTGTCCTTAACACACACACACACACACACACACACACACACACACACACACACACACACACACACACACACACACACACACACACATAGCATTACATACATAGCACATGCTATACGCAATGCCTACAGCAACACACATACAGAGCATAGCTACAACGCGTGACACCCAATACAGCACAGGGGTAACACACTGAGCAGTAAAACATTAACATAAGTAAAGGAAGTATAGAATACGCCAATATCAAGACGCATGAGGAAGCTATAAGAAAGGTGATGAAGGAATGAGAGAGAGAGAGAGAGAGATTGAGGACGTCAGGTCTACAGATTATTTTGTCACTGTGTTCCAGGCTTGTGATAATGGTTGTGTACTACGGACTCACCCTGAACATCACCAACCTCAGCGGGGATATTTTCATCAACTTCACTCTGAACGTGATCCTGGAGATCGTGTCGTACGGCATCCCATATTTTCTGGTGGATCGCATTGGTCGTCGACCGGTCTACTGCGCCAGCATGATTCTAGCGGGTGCCGCCTGTGTTATATCTGTCTTTCCGGTCATTTTTGAAGCACCTGGCAAGTGTCTTTAGTCGTTTCTCTTTTACCGTTCAGCTTGCTTACAGTGCACAACATGAAAGGGCTGCACCCTCTCTGTCTCTAGGGAGGGGGAGGGGGGGGGGGCTTCTGGGTGGCCGAATGGTAGAGCGTTGGACTTCCAATGCTCGGGTCGTGAGTTCGAATCCCGGCTGGGGCCAAATAATTATTGTGCTGGCTTTTTCATCGTTGCCCCGTCTTTGATATCACCCTATGTGGTGGAAAAGGACGTTAAACTCCCAAACCAACCCACCCCACCCTCTCTGCCTCTGTCTGTGTGTCCGTCTGTCTGCCTCTTGCAAAACCAGCCCCACCCCACCCCCCACCCCACCCCACTGTAAGCGCCTCGAGCATGGACTGTTTCCATTTAGAACTGTTGTGCTATTATTGGTATAGGCAGACGTTAACACATTTCGTACCGCGCACGAGTATCTCACGTTTATGACTCTTTCTCGGTTTTGGCCCTGTTCTTCCAGCAAACACTAGTATAATCAAAGCGGAACACTAACCACCAAGCCAAATTTAAATCCATGCAGACAGGATTTAATTATGATCATTTTTTGTGCGAGGCCACTGCAGCACAACCCCAAACGTACTTGGTACGAATAGAGTTAAAGTGTATGCATTACAGTTTTCAATCGTCGTTGCCTATCGGGTGGATCGATTGAGCGCATTGAGTTTTATCTAGGGACACCAAGGTCAGCCTATCCCTCCATCTAATAACATATGTGATAGACAAAGACGTTAAGCTCCCAAACTGAAACACCCATCAACCCATCTGATAACTGTGAAGGGGGGTGGGGTGGTGGAAGGGGGACGGGATCCTTATAATATGCCTGCTTTGCTTTGTGTTATTTCGTTTTGGTTAGTAGTCTCAGTTTGCGTAATTCTGAGACTTTCGAATAAAACAGAGTGATATTTACTTCTTAAGGATGGGTGGGTGTTTGGGGGTTTAACGTCCCTTTCCACCATATACGGGTGATATCAAAGACGGGGCAACGATGAAAAGGCCAGCACAATTATTTGGACCCAGCCGGGATTCGAACTCATGACCCGAGCATTGAAAGTCCAGCGCTCTACCATTCGGCCACCCCGGCTCCCCTATTTATTTCTTAAACGAGCTAAGTCCATCTTTGCAAAGCCAACTTATGTTTTGGAACAGTTTCGCTCGTGAGTGCGCCTGTACGCTCGAAATACTCTATCTTGATTACGTTTATGATTAGTACAGCTCTTGGTGCGATACAACGTTGTTTACATTTTGCGCGAAATTCTGTGAGAGTTGTTACAGTACTGGAGCGCCCAGTTTGGTCACTGTGTCATCGAGTACGGTTCTGGCGGCTCAGTGCGAGCATCACAGACGCCGCCACTATCCAGGCAGTGGTATAAATAGATGTATCTGTGGGCATTAAAATGGTAGCATTATCCCCTTTAACCGTATAGCCTGACCTCTTGTTTTGGGCAGCGTGGATTGTCGTGGCGTTGTCCATGACTGGCCGGTTCTTCGGGTGTTCTGCCTTCTCCATCATCTACCTCTACGGTCCCGAGCTGTTCCCTACCATCATCAGATCATCAACCATGGGCATCGGCGTCACCTTCGCTCGCATCGGCTCCATTATCGCTCCCTACATCGCTGATCTGGTACGGCCGGTTTATTTTTAATCGTGGCCGATAAGAATAATAAATGTTACTGCTTGTCCCCTAGGAAGATTTTTAAAAGGATGTACATGCTTTTTTTTTTCTCAACTCTTTATTATCCAATTGCTGGGATATTCGGGTCCCCCCCCCCCCCCCCTCCGCAGTTTCCTGGGGGAGAGCATGTCGCCGTGGTATAGATCACTCATTTTGTTCTGCATGCATGGTGTGTGATTATTTTCCATTTACCCTGCTTCTACGGATTTCTGGTCTTGCGTGTCTAACATCTTCAGGACAGGCGTTCTCTTTCATTTGACAGGGTATTCTGGTGGGGGGAGATTCCAGAACGCCATTCCTCTCCTTGTGATGGGGTCGCCAGCGCTTGTGGTCGGTATTCTGTCGCTATGGTTACCAGAGACGAACGGGAAGAGGCTACCAGAAACTCTAGAGGACTTGGAAGAGATGAAAAGGTAACGGATCTGCGGGACTGTTTTCCAGTCTTCATTACTAATAGGGAGAAACGCCCTATGAATAGTCTTGGTCCAGCCAAGCTTTTGTCAAAAATCGGTAATAAAGACAATTTCGTTTGGAAAATTCCTTAATAATATTAAGGGATATTATCATGAGATCCCTTCTGTTTGTGTGTACACAAATAATTTACCGCAGATATCTGAACTCGTGTCTTGAGTAGCCTATAGAGATTTAAGGTTGCAATGTAACATAATCATAATGTAACTTTGCGTCTACACGTTTCGTACATATGTATGTGATGAAGCAGCTGTACACAAATGAGTGAATGATTGTACTGCCTCCTGGCCACAAGTGCCCATGTTAATTAATGTATGTTTTCATATTTTGCCCGTGCACCTGGAGAAATATTAGTTTCACTTAACGTGACTGGATTTCCTGCAGCAAAAGAGGCTGTATGTGCTGTCGAGACGTTGGGCCGCCTGATGTTCATGAGCTGGAAGTTGAAGTCAACAGGAACCTGACATCTGACAAGATACCACACTGCCACAAGGCCTAAGATGAGGACATACAATTTGTCAATACATCCCAGTCCGGTGTCCACTTGTGCAGAGCAGCAGCACTCCATGAAACAAGTCATGCTTGTAGCGCTCAGGAAGGAAATAACTTACTCTTTTTGTGTAAGAGATGTGTTTTATGGTTCTTCTGAGGACATGGGTGCTTGGAGCATTCTGAAGAGATCTCAGGGGAGTTCTACGGGAGAGGGTTTGTGGGGGCGGGGGGGGGTAGCATTTCTAAAATATTAGGCCCGGGCATGATTCTTATTGCTGTTGTCACTGCAGGTAGGCATGGCAAGGCGGGACTGAGTAGAGTATAGAAGAGATGTGGGAAGAGGCGTAGGGTACAATCCGGGTTGAGAGTTAGGGTGTTGTATGCAGAATCACGCAGACGTTGATAAGTTATGCAGAGAAGTTTGTAATCAATGCGCTTTGAGATAAGGAGGCAATGAAGCTGTTGAAGGACTGGAGATGTTGGTGATGATGATGAGGAGGAGCAAGAGGAGGATAATGACGTGGATTTTTTTTTATTAGTTCCTCACCTAACTGTGACCTTCTTGGCGCTGTAAAAATTAAGCAAAAACGAATAAAGAAATGTAGATTGAAATTGAAATACCTCCAATGAAAAAAAGAAGAATTAGAAGATTAAAGCGCAGAGGCACTCCACGATAAAGGTTACTTGCTGCAATTAGAAAATAGAGAGAGATAGAGAGAGAGCAGCAGCAGCACCAGCAGATAAATAGGAAGAAGAAAGCTTGCTTTGTCTGGCGCTGTTGTTAGTCAGTTTGGGATTAAGTTTGCCCTGATTCCATTTTTTGGGTGAATGTTTTGGGAATGTGCTTGGTTTTGTTGTTCTTGCTGTTTCTAATTAGAAATAATTGTTTAGCTTGTATTTTGTATCCTACGCATTTTGCCCTGTTGGGAGCATGTTTGGTAAATATGTGAACTAAAGAGATCTCTTGTGTGTGAAAACTGTTGCTCCCTGCTTTTGGTGCACATATCGCTTAAAGTTTACGTGTTTCTTCACGGGTGTACGTGATTGTTTTTCACGTAAATCACTTCACTGTAATTGTTATATATTACTATTTTATATGATAAATTAATGCCATTTGCTTAGGTTACAGTGGCAGTACATGTATGTTTTTCGTCTCCACACACAGTCTGTGTGTTTTGAACAATTAGCTTTTATTAATGAAATAAAAGAAAAGACATGTGTTTTCTCTTTTCAGACTATACATGCTGTGTATATGATTTCATTTGAAAGGTGATTGGACGATTTGCCGAAAGACGATCTGCTTGAGGACGATTCGCCGAAAGACGATCCACCGAACGGAAAATACGCCGCACGGAGGATACTCCAAACAGCCAAGTGCCCCTTGTTTAATTCTCTTGTTTTATTGAACCTTTTTCGTACAGCCACCATCACACCCATCGGCAAATCCTCCTTTCGGCATATCGTCCGTTTGGCGTATCGGCCATCGGCATATCGTCAGTCCGCCTGGCGAATCGTCCCTCGGCAAATCATCCTTCGGCAAATCGTCCGTCGGCATATCGTCCGTTTGGCTTTTCGTCCGTCGGCAAATAGTCCGTCGGCATAATATCGTCCCTCGGCAAATTGTCCGTCGGCAAATCGTCCGGTCACCGATTTCCAAGACGAGGGCACTGAATAAAACATTACAACCATGAAGTGACTGTGTTTGTTGACTTAGAGACGATCACTCGGCCCGTAAAACTCTGACCGACAAACGCACAGAAATGAACAAGAAAACGTGACAAATGATGGAGGAAAAAAAAAGTGGACTGAATGTGAAGAAATCCGCCTGTGCATTTAAGACATACAAAGGTTAAAACAACTTTATTGTGTTTATATTGTGTATACTTCTTTATCGAGGGATTTAACAATGAAAGCAGAAGTAAAAGAATCAGCCTATAAACGCGCGATTGTACAATATAGCAGTAACTGCAAACAACGACAAATAAGAAAACTTACGCGATAAAAGCAGGTGACCAGTATAAGTAATATCATAGTTACAACGGTAATTCAGGTTTTGTGTGCGGGCATGGTAAGTGAAAAGTATGAGGAGGAAAGACACTCATACGAAAATAGATTCCACATTCCAATCCCATCGCTGTATAAATAAAAACCTGAATCGATTTAGAGGTACTTTCCACTGAAAGACTCTGTGCCCCAGAGAGTGCACCCTTGCCTGCCAGAGTGCAACCCCCTTGCCGTTTACTCACATCCTGTTGGATCAGTGTACCACGTAAACAGTGCCATCAAAGCGCAACAATAATTGTCCGCTGGCAAACATTTTGCCCAAACGAAAAGTAGTCGGATATTCAAGACTTAGTTTCAAATCGAATCATATGACACACAAGTCTCTGCTTTTCTAAAAAAAAAATTCGCCATTTTTAAAAATGGCGCTGGGTGTAAGCAGTCACATTTTCACGCCCCGCCGAAAAGGGACTGCACTCTGGAGTCTAGCAAGGGTGTTGCACTCTACAGGCAAGTATTATTGCACGGTGCAGACGATCACGTACCTGCCTTGTGGTGGAATAAGAGACGATTACAAAAGCATACACACCCGTGCTCTAAGACTGAATGTAATAATAGATCTGTCCATTCAGACAGAGACATGTATGTCTCTGATTCAGAAACACGCCTACTTTCACTCTGAAGACAGCCTGCCATCACTTGCGCCACTGAGGATCCCTCTGGGTTCAAAGCTGGTCAAGGATGTCATAGTGCGCGACCTTGTGTTTGAGAGCACCGAGACAATTTAGGCCCGTCACGGTAGCGCAGTGAGCGCCATTTCCCCACCGTGCACAGAGGTACTTTCCACTGAAAGACTCTGTGCCCCAGAGAGTGCCACTTTGCATGGACGAGTTGCTCCCCTTTAAGCTCGCATGCTCTGTACCAGAGCCTTTTATTATGTGTGTGTGTGTGTGTGTGTGTGTGTGTGTGTGTGTGTGTGTGTGTGTGTGTGTGTGCTTGATTCATTCCTGGCTGTTTTTGTTCTTGGTTTATTTCATTTTGTTATATTATTTGCACACACACACACACACACACACACACACACACACACACACACACACACACACACACACACACACCGTCTCACACACACACACACACACACACACACACACACACATAGGACACGTAGGACATAAATTGAGCGTGGGGTCATGTTTGGTGTTTATCTGAAGTACCCTGTTTGGCGAGTGTGCTAGTCTGTAGTGATTTCTGTTGTCATGAAAAACCGCGATTTTCGTGATTTTTGTGTTATGTAGGTCAAGGTGTACGGCAGGCAGCCACAAAAAGAGGCAAGCTGCCAGTGAAGCTGGGACTTTTTGCACAGAGGTCGGACACAAATGAGGCAAGCGGATTGGTGGGAACTACCTCTCTGGCCTAAACAGAAAGACGTGCATTACTCCAGTGAGGCCTGAGCGGAACAGAGACATTTTTTTAAACCCCTGCCAGGCGCATGCCTTTGAATGGTCTGTTCATGGTACTAACTGTTTCTAGACTGAAGCATTTTTAGGGGTGACTATGATGCCTGAGGCTAACAGGGAGTATATGGGCATTTTGAGGCCCTGTGTATTTGTGTCCTTCGCCCACAGGCGCGCGCACACGCACACTCAACAAACGCATGCACACTCAACACAGGCACGCGCGCACACAGCTCGTGTAAACACAAAATACACCGAGACCGAAGACAGAGAGCTTGCTTCACTTCTAGATCTCCAATTTATTTCGAAATACCAAAATAAGTTTCAGATACTATACAATTAAAGCTGGATCAATAGGCAGCAACAAAAGAAAGAAAAGAAGAAAGACCCCCTTTCCCTTCCCCTCGCACCCCCGGAGATCTCCACGAACTACAAACATTTCAAATAACAGCATAGATGCATAGATTTTTAAAATTTTATTTTATTTATTTATTTATTTATTTATTTATTTATTTATTTTTTTTTTTTGGGGGGGGGGGGGGTGTAGAAGGCTGGATGGTGAGGGATTTGAGATGTGGGTGCTGTGGGTCAAATGAAAATTAAAACTCGTGAAGAAATTGTCAAAAAAAACAACAACAACAACAACAACAACAACAACCCTGCAAAACACAACTAAAGAAGGCAACAATTAAAAAAGGAAATAAAAAGTGTTTTTCAACCTAATACCAGGAAATACAGCAGATATGAGAGTGAGTGAGCGAGTTTTTAGGGCTTAACGCCGCGCAAGCAACAAAGACTCTTGGTTCACAGTAGATAGGAGACAATCATGTTAAATATCCGAGCTCACATGAAAATTATATCTTATTATCGTCGTATTAAATACTGTCACAGGCACACGTACTGATTTCTCTTTGGAAATGACTGGAAGTATCGGCAGAAAAGTTGATTACCAGCAAATCCCACACAGTTTACACTGTTGGTTCCATTGTCTTCACAGTCCCAGAACAGGAGTGGATATTGATTGATGACACCTGGCGATAAACTACATGTATTTTGCTGTAAATCGGAACTCAGAGTACGTCTCGATACACGAGATCGAATCCACTGGAGGGTAGAGAATTGGGGGGGGGGGGGGGGGGTGTTGTTTTCTAACTCGAGTCAGTATTCACGTGGAAAGTCGTTCGCGGTGCCTGTGTCAAGTTCCTGTACACACGCACACATAAACGTCAAGTGTGTACATTCAAGATCCAGTTCCAGCCGGAAGGATCCTCGGAGAGGAAAACAAGTTCATATCATGCATTCAGGGGAAAAAAATAATAGGCGATACTGTATTAATAGCGACACGCATTTCCCGCGTTGAGCAACCGGAATTTCTTTACTTACGTTATGAGACAAAAATATGTACCACTAAAAACACAAATGGAGCTTTTACCTCATCAAAGCGTTTCATCAATGATTATTGGTTTTTTTTTTGTTTTTGTTTTTTGGACAAGCCAAAAGGCAGAACAGGGAGAAAATCCACACTTTCTCCGCTAGTAGCACAGAGTACGGGTATGCATAGAGACCCGTGTCATGTCGTCAGTATTTGTGAAAAGTGACTGGCGGGTCAGCCCATGATACAACGAAGGACCCAACCATTACCACAACCAATCAGAACATTTCCATCATGATCTATGTTCATAGCAGTGGGGCGGACGATTTTCCCACTTCCAGAAGCCAAGTAACGCTCAAACTTGAGATCTGCATCCTTCACATCTGACAGCTCCAGACCCTCTTCCAACCAGGTCTTGGGGACGTTCACCACGTGGATGGCATCGTTCATCCAGTCAGAGACCAGCAGCTTCTCTTGGCCGTCCACGTGACAGAAGCAGACGTCAGTGAGGAGGGAGGTGGGTTGGGGAGGGGTGTAGGTAGCGATAGGGTTGCTTTGGCCGTTGTAATAAAGACGGACCACTCCACCTCTTGGTCCAGCCTGAAGTTCTGGCTCTTCTTTCGTAGGCGTGATGGTTTCAGCTGACGGAGTTGTTTCTTTCTGTGGTTTTCTCTCAGTTTGCTCTTGGTCTTCTAGTAGGGCGAACAACATTTCCTTGCTGCTGGCATCGAAGGCTAGTAAGTGTTGGGTTCTGACGGTGAACAGTTCTTTTATATCACTGACGATATACTGTTCGGAAATTTTCAGACTCTCCACAGAATACACCCCTTGTGATTTCAGTCTTATCTGCACAGGTGTGGTTGATTTTGAAAATAAAACTGATGCCTTTTCCTCACGATCAGGAAGTACTTGATCTCTACTGTATGATTTTAAAGAGCACTTCTTTTCAGACGAATTTTGTCTGTGCAATGGCATACTTTCATAAACTACAGTTTCTGAACGACATCTATCAGAACGATCTAAAGCAAAATTGCATGCAGCTCGTGTGACACCAAAATAACCTTGGCAGATAGCATGCACCTCAAACAACCTGTCACTTCCCTCAGAACAGTCTGCAAGAAAGGTGACGTTCTCCTTGTTGCCCTCTTTCTTCCTGGTAAGTTTAACCGGGGACCCCATGTATAAGCGGATGCTGTCCTCTTCCAGGCTGTTGACGTCACAGTGCAACCCGAGAAGGACTGTGTCCACCGGCAGATCTGTCTTTGTCTTCACCAGTTCCTCTGGACATCCTCTCCCGGTCCGCATTTCGCGGTCTATCTCCACCACTTCAAGAGGGTGTCCTTCCTCTTGTGCGTACTGCACGCGCTGCTGCAGGTCGAGGAGAGAGTCTAGGGCCTTCTGCACTTGCTGGGTGCTGGTAGCAAGTTTTTCCTCAGTTTCTTCTGCCATGTTCTCTAGATCATCTTTTGCCCGGTCTCGCCATTTGTCTGCAGCAGCAACTAAAACAGCGTGTCTATTGTCGATCTCCTTCTCAATCACCTCTCGCTTCTTTTGCGCTGCCGCCTGGTCCTCTTGGGCCTCCTTCAGCTTGTCTTCTACCACTCTGATACACTCTTCCAGGCGACTCTGCGCCGTCTCCAGACTGGCTTTACAGCGTGCAGCTGCTTCAGACAGATCCTCACTCCTGTGACCATCATGCTTGGTTAACTTACAATCGCGACATATCACAGTATCGCACTGTAGGCACAAGAAGCGCAGGCGTTCGTCTTCATGGGTTGGACACATCCGTGGGCCTGGTCTGCGCGCCAGTTCCAGTTCTTTTTCAGTGATGTAGAAGTTGACCTGGAAGACGGACACACCTCCATCTGGGACTCGGGTCCGTTTCCTACAGGCTGGACAGGGGAAGAACTGCCCATTAATCCTGGCGAGTCCCTCTAGGCAGGAGAGACAGAAGGTGTGGTGACAGGGCAGAAGTCGTGGTGACGTGAACACTTCACGGCACACTGCGCATACCAGGTTCTTCTGTCCCGGATCGGAGCTGTATCCTGTGGCCATCTTCTCTTTTCAGTGTGTGGCCAGCGTATTTCTACAACAGACACAAGAGATACGATGTACAAGTGATATTTATATTATACTCTGTAAGGAAGGAAAAAGAGCGTAATATAGACATATACACATATCACAAACACGCTCCAGTCGAACTTCGGATAAATCCAGGCCAGACTTGTTCTGTATATGACTTATAATTTCCACGGATAAGCTGGATAAGTACTCCAAAAAGGATCAGTCAATATTTGGTTACTCAAACAAAATTTCCCATTTTTGCTTCGGTTAAGTCAAAGCTGTCACGAGCGCTTTCAGAGTTTTTCTCCTTCTGATACGTAACCGCCAATATAACTCACAGAGATATTACATTTTCCGCGCAGTTACGGTTTAGATGTTCAGCGTGAAACCCTCAACGTTATACATATGATTACTGAAAGATGCACACCTACCATTCATGATAAAGATTTTCAAATTTTATTTGGTGTTCGTCATGTTCATTTCTGTGGGTGAACGGGTGCAACTTGCTGAACTTGAAACATTCTTTGAAGTTCGACCTTATCCGTCGTCGGATGTCGAACTTCGGATAAGTCGAACAGAAATCGATTCCCCCTTGCGACGCGTGTTCGACTGTGACGTAAATTGTGTCTGATACATGTACAACAAAGGTCAGTGTTACAACTGACGCCTAACTGGTACACCTCAAACGCTGGAAATAAACCATTTTCTCTCCAATCATTTCCTCTGTATGTGCGTGCGTGCGTGTTGTGTGTGTTGGGGGGGGGGGGAGGGGTGCGGCATTACATGAAACCTAGAACATAATCAGCAGTATGAATAATGCTTACTCACTGATTGCGGTACCCACACTGACGGCTAAGTCAGAATGAAAAACGTTAAGTCTAGCAAAAACATCAACTGACTTACCTTACTCTGTTCAGCGCACCTGAAGCGCAGTATCCACAGATCATTTCTCGACTGCAATCAGGAGCACTGCACCACAGCCAGATAAACACCACACGACGCAGCGATGACTAGAACAATACGGGGGTGAGGTAGGAGATATTTTTATCGCCAAGGACAACTTGACGCAGGTAAAACATCTGAACTGACTAAAGTGAACCTTTCTGTAGTCCACTGCTCGGTCACGCGAAATAATCTCGTCATGTATGAGTCAGATGGCAAGGGGCCAGTTCTGTTCAGTTTCACTACATTCGGGAATTCCCGATTTCTGGTAAACATTTACTAGATGTGAATAGCGCGCGCGCGCACGCACGCACGCACACACACACACACACACACACACACACACACACACACACACACACACACACACACGCGCGCGCGCGCGCGCGCGTAGGTACGCACGCACGCAACTGCGGCACAAGAAGTCATCACAATCCAAAGAATGAATATCAAAATCAGTGTTATTTTCATTGCACTGGTATTCATGTTCAATATGATTATTCGTACTCATATGATTATTCCACAGTCAGTCATAACGCATAGATATTGAACAGTCCACGTTACACTTTCTCAGGTGATGTTTCTCACATATCGGGGGGGGGGGGGATGCGGGATTGAGGGAGTAAGAGTTAGGGAAATGGATTTTGTGATTCCATGTGTGTTGTGTTGTGTTGTGTTGTGTTGTGTTTGTTTTGTGTGTGTGTGTGTGTGTGTGTGTGTGTGTGTGTGTGTGTGTGTGTGTGTGTGTGTGTGTGTGTGTGTGTGTGTGTGTGTGTTAGCGAAGGGTGACTGAGGTGAGCTGAAGATAATACAGAGGCACGTTCCCATGACAAGACCTTTACTCCGTGGTCAAATGACAATTAACAGTCATTCTTTGGCTGTAACTTTAACTTGTCAGTGGGTCAGGTGGTCTTCACTGATCGATGATACACAATAATTTTGTCAGTTCTTACAGTCCTATTTCCGATGGGAGGAATGGAGGAGGTGGATGGGGGGGGGGGGAGTGGGGGGGGGGGAGTGGGGGGGGGGCTTGTGTTTTATTGTAAGACACTCTTACTATTTCATTTTACCAATCCGCCAGTTATGTCGACGACTGCGCATTAGCATCACAGCAGGCTACAGGCACATAAACAACAAGGCTTGAGTATACATTCGGATTCACCTTAAACTAGACAGTGCAAGCGTTTTAGAACTGCTCGGACCAAGGTTGTAACATAGACCCCTTAAACATAGCAGTCCGACATGGGGATATGGCCCAGTGGCTACCAGGTTTTTATCCCCTGGTGGGGAGGAATTTAGGTGGGGATGTTTCCCCCATCAAATCTAATCAAATTCACGCACAGACTCGTTCAAGGTGACTGTCTTGCCTTCGTGTACACAGTACATATTAAGTATGCATGTTAAAAAAAATCCCATGCAAAACTTGATGGGCCGCGGAATGAAAAACCATGCATGCAGAAAAAGAATCTCACACACACACACACACACACACACACACACACACACACACACACACACACACACACACAAATGAATGGTTCTGTACACTAGAGACGACCCCCCCCACCCCCCCCACCCCCACCCCCCAACATACAGTTTTGTGGAAGTAGTTTTCCGCAGTCTAAAACAAAGCGCTGTGTACATTTCGTGGCTTGTAAGCGCAAACGTTCGTCGTTCAGTTCTCCTTATCCTATTCGTCTACTTCGCAGCACGCTAATTGTGATTCCAGATACCAGCTGGTCGGTAACTATCTAATAAATCTGAAAAGTTACGCTTTGGTTTTTTTTTTTAAAAATTACACAACGACAGCTGTGCCAGTCGTTGAATGATGGTGGTTCTGTATGAATTTTCGTCCGGGACGACTGGCGAGGACACTTGGGCGCACAAAGAAGGAGGAAATAACTCCGAATCATGTTTGTAGCATTTGCGCACAGCAGGTGATGCGTCGGATCAGCCCATGATGCAACGAAGAACCCAACCATTGCCACAACCAATCAGTACGTTGCCGTCTGTGTCCGTGTTTAGAGCAGTGGGGCGGACGATTTTCCCACTTCCAGAAGCCAAGTAGCGCTCAAACTTGAGATCTGCATCCTTCACATCTGACAGCTTCAGACCCTCTTCCATCCAGGCCTTGGGGACGCTCACCACGTGGATGGCATCGTTCATCCAATCAGAGACTAGCAGCTTCTCTTGGCCGTGCACGTGACAGAAGCAGACGTCAGTGAGGAGAGAGGTGGGTTGGGGAGGGGTGTAAGTGGCGATGGAGTCACTGTGACCGTAGTAGAAGATGCGGACGATTCCTCCTCTAGGTCCAGCACACAGTACCGGCTTGTCGTCTTCTCTGGCTTCTCTCTCTTCCTTCTGATCGTTGAGCATCACAAACAAGAATCCGCGTCTGGTTGCATCGAACGCTGCTGGCATTGGAATGTTAACTGTAAACAGCGTTGTTTCTTCGAAGTCAATAGCTGACTTGTCCATTGTAACATTACTCACAAAACATTCTTTGGTCGATGTCAAACCTATTTGAAATGGGGTCTGCGATTTGGAGAATAATCGATAATGTTTTGTCCATACTGTAGCAAAATGTTTACCATGGAATAACTTAAGAGTGGATTTGCAGCATTTTAGTACCCCTAATTCACTTGTTTTGTTGTCCATCACTTGCCAGAATCTCTGAGTTTCGTCACGGTCGTCCAAGGCATAGTTACACGCACAATCGGTACTGTCTTCTTCCCTCCGCCCCTGGCAAATTGCGTGCACCTCAAGACACCGCTCGACTTCTTTGTTTACGTTAGAGAGTAATACAATCTCTTCTTCGCGTCGTTTATGTAAAACATCAGTGGCAACAGATCCCATGTAACGACGGATGTCATCATCACACAAACTTGTGACATCGCACTCAAGTTTGAGGCGGAGTGTGGAAGTGGGCAGGCTCTCCTGTACCTTGGCAAGTTCCTCCTCGCTCCGACTGCTGACTTCCATCTCTCGTTCTATCTCCACCACGTCAGCAGGATGTCCTTCCTGTGCATTTTGCGCGCGCTGATGTAGATCGAGGAGAGTGTCCAGTTCCTTTTGAACTTTCTGGGTGGTCTTCGCAAGTTCCTTGTCAGTTTTTTCGCACTCAGTCTTCAGCTCTTCTTTCACTCGATCCCGCCACTTCTTTGCTGAGGCCACTAGAGCAGTGTATCTCAGTTCGATCTCCTTCTCAATCACCTCTCGCTTCTCTTGCGCTGCCGCCTGGTCCTCTTGGGCCTCCTTCAGCTTGTCTTCTACCACTCTGATACACTCCTCCAGGCGACTCTGCGCCGTCTCCAGACTGGCTTTACAGCGCGCAGCTGCTTCAAACAGATCCTCGCTGCTGTGACCATCATGCTTGGTTAACTTACAATCGCGACATATCACAGTATCGCACTGTAAGCACAAGAAGCGCAGGCGTTCGTCTTCATGGGTTGGGCACATCCGTGGCCCTGGTTTGCGCGCCAGTTCCAGTTCTCTCTCTGTAATGTAGAAGTTGACCTGGAAAGCGGACACGCCTCCATCAGGGACTCCGATTCGCTCCCCACATAATGGACACGGGAAAGAAAGGCCGTGAGATGCCACTAGTCCCTCTAGGCAGGAGAGACAGCATGTGTGGTGACAGGGCAAGAGTCGTGGTGACGTGAACACCTCACAGCACACTTTACATATCAGGCTCGACTCCTCGCCTCGCTCGGAGCTTGTAGGGCTGCTGTATCCTGTGGCCATCTTGTCTTTTCAATGTAAACTTCTATAACGAACAGACGCAAGAGAAACGATATAAATTTACTCAGCCAGGAAAGAATATGGGCGTACTAAAAGAGGTAGGATTACACATATAGACCATGACAATACTTTGATAACTTGCCATGATTTTATTGCTGCTGCGACGAAAGTCTTTTCAAACCGAAGTCAAATTAGTCATCATGGACATTGGAATCAAGTGTTTTGCTCTTTGACAAAAAGGGCGAGGGAATAAAAATTACACTCGCATCCCCCCCCCCCCAAAAAAAAACAAAAAAACAAACAAACAAACAAAAAAAAAACCCAAAAACAAAAACAAACAAAAAAGGAAAAAACAACAACAACAACCACCTGATACTTTTTTTTAACATGTAGTACATAATTATATACATGTAATAATCATCTATGTAGGTCATGTACATAAACTCGCTTCTACAGAACGTTACGCAGTCGGAATTGTTAGTGACGGCTGGCTCATTGGTTCTTAGTAAAGTCAAGATAGAAAGCTGGGCGTTGTTCCTAATCTTTCATCTTTGAAAAATAATCATAACAGCGTCATTGTCATTGTCGTCAGCAGGGTACAATGTACGGACAGTGACGGCGAGACCAAACTGAAACGTGTAATTATCCTGTGAAAACTGCGACCAAGTTTACATACCTTACTTTGTTCAGCGTAGCTAAAGCACACAATCAAACGACCACCTCACGACTGCAAACAGGAAGATAAATCTGACATTCCGCAACGGTGACTAGAAGAACAGTAAGCCTAAATGAGACAGGAGATATTTTATCGCCGAGAACAGTTTGCACAGAGACATGTAGATTGGTTGGATTGACTACGTTGACTTTTTTTTAACTCCCAAGTTCAATCACGTGAGCCAGTCTCGTCATTTATGAGTCAGCTGATAAAGTGTCCAGTTCTATTCCTGTTGCATGCCTAAGGATAATCCTATTCCAGTGTCAGTATATTCGGGAATTCCCGACTTCTACTAAATGTGTACTATTTGTTAAGCACACGCACACGCACACACACACGACCACAAGTCAGCTACACAGTACGTGGTTTTCAAGATTTTAATGCAAAAATCAGTGGTTTTGTTGTTTGTTTTCTCAGTTCACTTGTAACAGTCATGAACGACCTGCCCTGTGCATATAATCAATAATAAAGCTGTAGCTCTGAACAGGCGATAGTGGGCAGGGTGCACATTACAAGAAACTGGGGTGGGAGGAGTGGGGTATGGAAAGACTGGGGTGAAGGTGGTGGAGAGGGTTGTGGGGTATTAAAAGCACTCTGTGTGTGGGTGGGTGGGTGTGGTTACTGAAGTATATAGTGTGTGTTGTGAGTAAGCGAACAGCAACTGAGACAAGCGAAAGATAACATAGAAGCACGTTCCCATAACACAATGTTTTACTCCAAGGCCAAACAATAGATTAGTGCACAGTCATCCTGTGTCTGTAATCCTAGAACAGAACGTCAGTTAAAGCCAGACCACAACATACAAAGGACCCGTTTCAACATCCAGACACTACAGAACGTGTGTCCGTGGAAACTAACACATAACTTAGGAGTGGGTTGGATGACGTTTGCTGATCGATGATATATAATAATTCAGTTTTTTTATGGAAATTTACAGCGTTTCTCTTTTCAGACTGGAGGAGTGGAGGGGAAGGCGGGGCTTTTGATTAAGGGCAGAAGACTATTAGATCTATCAGTTGTATAGAAATCGACGGTGCATGGACGAAAACGCTGGGGGGTGGGGGGGAGGGTGGGAGTTGAACGTCTTTTCCACCACATAAGGGTAATATCAAAGACTATGAGGGGGGGGGGGGGGGGGTTGGGAGTTTAACGTCCTTTTCCACCACATAAGGGTGATATCAAAGACGGGACAACTACAAAAATGCCTTTACAAATATTTGGCCGCAGCTGGGATCCGAACTCACGACCCGAGCATTGAGAGTCCAACGCTCTATCATACATACTCAGTCGGCTATCCCGGCTCCCAGCAGGCTATGGGCATATACACAGAACGGCTTAGTTAACTTGCATTCAGATTCGTATTAACTGGAAAATAAAAGAACTGCATGGACCAAGACTCTTTTTGCCTACGAAACATAGCACACAATTAGAAAGGCTTTCTGCCATAAGCGCGGGTTTAAACTCTGACAATGGAAAGTCGCTCACGTGCAACACAAAGTCTCCGAATGAAAAATGAGAGGGAAAAAAAGCTGTTTAACAACAAGCAGTTTTAACATGGTCGTCACATCTACATTTATTTATGTATGTACACACAGTACACCGTTTGACATAGGTGGTTTTCGGAAGTCTAGATCAGCAAAGCGCTGTGCACATTGCGTGTCTACTACGCGTAAACGTTCGTGGTCTGTGTCATATTCCAAACAATTTTTACTAGCGAGTGGGTGGGTGGGTGTTTGGGAGTTTAACGTCCTTTTCCACCACATAGGGTGATATCAAAGACGGGGCAACGATGAAAAAGCCAGCACAAATATTTGGCCCCAGCCGGGATCGAACTCACGACCCGAGCATTAGAAGTCCAACGCTCTACCATTCGACCACCCCGGCTCCCCTGGCCGTCGTGCGTGCGAATCCAAACAAAGCCTGTTGACTGTGCGCTCTTTTCCTCTGCAAACACAAGCGTTACATTTGGGTTGTGAGTTGGTGTTCACCTATGCAGTTGACTCTGACATCGCTCTGCCAGATTTCCTTTGTTTTCTTTAATTACAAAGGACGACCGCTGCTAATTTCCATGTGTTGAGATCGGGCATTGTACGCTGGTTCGAACGATATAAATGTTTTGATGTCCTGACCTGCAAAACTTGCAATATTTGGATATCTGCCAGCGCCACTGTGGTCACCCATTCTGGTTGACTGTTCACCGTACTGCTACTGTTCACCAAGTGAGACTGGATGGGTTGGTTTTGGGGTTTAACGTCCTTTTCCACCACATACGGGTGATATCAAAGACAGGGCAACGATGAAAAAGCCAGCACAAATATTTGGCCCCAGCCGGGATACGAACTCACGACCCGAGCATTGGAAGTCCAACGGTCTACCATTCGGCCACTCCGGCTTCCCCCAAGTGACACTGAACTGAGTTGAGTTGAACCCTGTGTGCGAAGGAGTGTCAGCTGTGGCACGGCACAATGGCTAACACAACACCGGTTGCGAATATGACACTCGGGCAAGAGGAGGACAGTTGCAGCAGTAAAAGTGCTAAAAGGCACTTGGCACTGACACCATCTGCAGAGAAAGAGCCCAAGAAAGCCAAACCTGCTGACATCAAGCTGGATCGGCCTACTTCTAAAGAGCGTGACGGTGGTGTAGTGACGGACATTCACGAATGTATCATCACGAGAGTGAATGAGGCGTTGTCCGGATCTCTCCTGAAAGACGTAACGGCGGGGGAGAACCTGTTCCTTAAACAGATTGTGCCAGCTCTCGTCACTGCCGTCTCAGTTGCAGTCGGTGAGGCAATCGTCATGCACTTCCGTCTTGCAGTTAGACAAGAGCCAGCACCACACCAACTTCAAGATACCTTCCAGACGCTGAATCGAACGTTAACGTGCTGTTGCTACGATACGAGACCGACGCTAACGAACAGTACAGTCGAAGAGAAACAGTGCGCATCTTTGGTGTGCCCGAGATTGTTCCGAAAATGCCAGCGACCAGAGTGGTGATGATGCCCGGTCCGCTGAGGAGAAGGACCTGGAAACCGAAGTGCTGAAGATCTTCCAGGAGAGCGGAGCAAACGTCAAGCCCGATGACGTATCGGTCATGCACCGCACCGGGAAGAAGAGATTGGGAGGCAGGCCAGTGCTTGTCCGCTTCGTCTCGCGACAGAAGAAGGCGGAAGTAATGATGTGCAAGCGTGCTCTGCGGGACAAGGTGGACTACAAGGTCTACATAAACGAGGACCTCAAGAGACATGCAGGAATTGTGCGATCTGCTGAAGGACGACTTAAGGTACCCTCTTCCCCGAGAGGGGTCTCTGCCTCCGATGTTGCAACTACTGGTTGCCCTTCGATTTTTTTGCTACGGGGTCGTTCCAACAAGTGATTGCTGACCTTTTTGGTGTCAGTAGGAGGACAGTTGGCCGCGTAATCAAGCGTGTGGAGGAGGACCCCCGCCAGTTGGTTTTTTTTTCTGTAAAGCCCGAATACGGATATATTCTGCCTTCAAATCCTGCCACTTCTTTTTCATCTGCTTCCAATGCCTTGCGCTGAAGTGATGGGCATTCACCCGAGTGGCAATCTCCTGCCAAGCTGCCTCCTTCGCTCTCACAGTGATGGAATTGTTCAGTTTACAAAACAACACCACCCTCTTCTCTCTCATGCCTTCCACAAAAATGCGAGTTTCTCCTTCTGCGAAGTTTTTTTTTTTTTTTTTCGCGGTTTTCGGGTCTCTTTTGCCGCCATCTTTCTCTCTTCACGCTGGAAGGAGACTTTGTGCAGGTCACGTGATGGTGTTTTCCGTGGGAATCCCAGGGGTCCCGCACCTATTTATAACCCGTACGTGACACCGTACTCAGACTCTGTACTGACTGCCGTCAATTTAACAACAAAACATGGAAATACTCGCACCCTATCCCTGGCATCCAGGACACGCTCAACACTCTGGGAGGGAAAAGTGGTTTTCCACCTTGGACCAGGGAAAAGCATACCACCAAGGCTTTATGACAGAGGAGTCGCGTCACCTGACGGCATTCGTGACGCCGTGGGGACTGTACGAGTGGGCCCGCATCCCCTTCGGTCTCACAAGAGCACCAGCTGCCTACCGGCGGTTCATGGAAGAAACATTACGGGAAGTGCGAGACCGCTGTTGGGTCCCGTATATGGACGACAGCCTGGTGCACAGCGCCGTATTGCATCAGAAACAGGACAATGGGCAGCTGGCCGTCATCGGGTATGGTTCTCGGACTCGGACTTCAGCAGAGAAGAACTATCATATCCACTCTGGTAGGCGAGAATTTCTCGCAAATGGGCAATAACAGAGGTTCAGATACTACTTGTGGCTCCCCGTCCCACTGCTACTTGTGTAATTTTCCGTTCCAGTTGTGACTGACAGGGTTTTCTTAAAACAAAAACAAAAACAGGATTCAAGCGCATTTACCACTGCTTATCTGCTAACGTTTTGTTCAGTGCTGCGCCGTGTAGTTTTGACATTGTCCGCTTTGTTACAGGCTTGTTGCCGAGTTCCAGAAGAAAATCAATGCCGCCTGGAGGAACACGGCTGCGCTGGTAGCACCAGTGTTCCCTCACCAGTGCTTCCCTGTACGCGAGAGCGCAGAAAACAAAGTTCTCTTCGAGGTTCACGCTACTTCTCCAGCCGAACCAGGTTAGTGTGTGAGATCTGTCTGTAGCTAGTGGTTTACTTGTTGAGTCTTTCTGGGGTGTCCCTAAAGGCAGGCTGCATAGTATTATCTTGGACGATAGCCTATTCAAGTGTGTGTGTGTGTGTGTGTGTGTGTGTGTGTGTGTGTTGCTGACCAGTTTACCTTTGATCTGTGCAGGTTTGGGGTTTCATCTTTACGTCGGCCATTGGTGGATCAAGACCAATAAAGTCAAGTGTCGGCTGTCCGTTCACAAGGCTGTGACACCTACCTGTTTGAATGGCGTTCCTCTAGAACGCCTTTTTCGGGTATGTTTTTGGTTCTGTGCCACAACAAAGCAGCCTTGAATAGCGACTCCTACTGTATACAGGAACACAGGCATTATGCATAGCGCATGTGCACACGCGTGTGCGCACACACACACGACGCATAAAAGAGAATGTCGAGTATCCTCTTAGGGATTTTTTGTTGAAAAGGTAGAGATCCAACACACACACACACACACACACACACACACACACACACACACACACACACACACCACGTCTCAAAAACACAGGGGATTATCCTTCTGTTTAATCAGCAAAGATAAAAACATAAAAGCGGATTTAGGGGATTCCCCTTTTTGCTATATTAGCAGTGACAAAAACATGAAAAGACAAACTTCAATTTTTCATTGGCAGATTTTGTTTTTACACGTGAGACTGTGGTGGCAGCGGCTGTTGCATTTCCTATTTTTTTCTGAAACAAGAGCACTTTTTTGTTTGGCACCTCTTGGTGACCGCTCGGTATTCCAATTCGTTCATCATCTGCCTTGCTTCATTTTGGCGAACTTTCTCCAACTCCTCTAAAAAACCCTCTTCTACGCTGCTTTCTGCCATGGCTGATTCAGAATGAATGAACGAAAACCGACCCATGTGTTCATGCTGCAGTATTTCCATGCAACTGGAAAAGGCGTGAACTACACCCGAACACATATCACGTATTCTACAGCCGTGATATCAGTTACAAATCCTGCCTGGTCATCAAATGTAACGTTATACGCTATTGCCAGTAATTTCACGAAGTCCCTACGATTTTCAGTCATTTGATGAAGCTACTGATTGAAACAGTCATGACATGAAATGACTGAAAACCGTAGTAATTACACTTAATGACTGGCTGCACTTCATATGTATAATTCTCCACACAATAATAAATAAAATAAATCCGACCCAGTTTCTTTCTTTCTTTTTTCTGGGGTTGTTGTTCATGTGTTTCTTGTCTCTCGCTCTTTCTTTCTTTATTTCTGTCATTGTTCAAGTACAAACTGATGAACAACGTGAAAAAGAGTTCTGTTTAACCAGAATGTTGTACACATTTCATTCTAAAGTTAATCTTGTTTTGTGTGTAGTTTTTGTTATTTTGTCAGGGAGTAAATAACCTGAACGTGTGAGAGAGAGAGAGAGAGAGAGAGAGAGAATGACAATGATAAACCTTTATTTTTCAACGGTAGAAGATTTTGGCCATCGGCCAGTTTACAATCTTGCCGTTGCTAAACTACAGAAACTTAGTAAGTAAGCACACACACACACACACACACACACACACACACTATTATCATTATAATCAGCATTATAAAAGCTGAATGATACATTGTCACACACACACACACACACACACACACACACACACACACACACACACCCCGAGCAGTGCAGCCATGCACTATGTCATTTTACGTGAGTTGCATTTGACGTGCTAGGAGGAAGTTTCGATATGAAGCTGCCATTATTTCTGCACGGTCAAACTGACTTGTTATCTCGGCCAAGTTTGTCAACTTGTCAACCTGTCTTCTCGGCCCAGTGCAACCTCGGCTAAGTTTAGTTCGACCTAAAACTTGTCATCTCAGCCAAGTTTGCATTGGGCCGAGTTGACATGTGTGGGTCGAACTGGAATTGGCCGAATTTGCAATGGGCCGAGATGACTTGTCAACCTGTCCTCTCGGCCCTGTGCAACCTCGGCCAAGTATAGTTCGACCCAAAACTTGTCATCTCGGCCAAGTTTGCACTGGGCCGAGTTGACATATTTGGGTCGAACTGGACTTGGCCGAGTTTGCAATGGGCCGAGAGGACTTGTCAACCTGTCCTCTCGGCCCAGTGCAACCTCGGCCAAGTATAGTTCGACCCAAAACTTGTCATCTCGGCCAAGTTTGCACTGGGCCGAGTTGACATATTTGGGTCGAACTGGACTTGGCCGAATTTGTAAAGGGCCGAGATGACTTGTCAATCTGTCCTCTCGGCCCACCGCAACTTCGGCCAAGTTTAGTTCGACCCAAAACTTGTCATCTCGGCCAAGTTTGCACTGGGCTGAGTTGACATCTTTAGGTCGAACTGGACTTGGCCGAGTTTGCAATGGGCCGAGATGACTTGTCAGCCTGTCCTCTCGGCCAAGTTTAGTTCGACCCAAAACTTGTCACCTCGGCCCTGTGTAAACTCGGCCAACCCCAATTCGACCCAAACTTGTCATCTCGGCCCTGTGCAAACTCGGAGAAGATGACATGTTTGGGTCGAATTGGACTTGACCAAGTTAGTTCGACCCAAACATGTCATCTCGGCCCAGTGCAAACTCGGCCAACTTCCATTCTACCAAATTTACCGAGTTTACACTGGGACGAAAAGACAAGTTGGGTCGTATGGGAAGAGGAGGAGTTTGCACTGAGTTGGATAAAGGTTTTTATTTTTTATGTTTTGTAGTTTTTTAATGACATTCAGTCAGATCGGATGGAAGAGGCTGTAGGCGAACTGTTTCAAAGAACAGCCTTCCTGAGGCTAGCAGAAATAAAAGTACGCCATCTTGGTGGGTTCCACGGTGGCTCAGATATGAAGCACGTTGATGTGTGGGATCACTGTGCTTCTGGCAGTCAGCTATGATTATAGTACGTGGTGATAGTAAGCAAATAGTTCCATAGCTCTACGCTGCTGACGACATTTTTGTTGTTGTAGTAATTTTAGTGAGAGAGAGAGAGTCTCTTACAACACTGAAACAGATCACACGCCACACACACACACACACACACACACACACACACACACACACACACACACACGCGCGCGCGCGCGCGCAGATGCAAAGTCTTGTCATACATGTCTTCATGACTTTATTACTGAACCAGGGGAAGTTTAACAGTGTCTCTGCGGCATATATATATGAGCAGTTTACGAGCAGTTTTACGGTCGAAATCAACAAACGAGTGTGGTGTATTTTACGTAATCGGGGGCACCGAATTGGGAAAATTATTTATACCACGTCCGCACCTGCATTTCTTTGATTTGAACTGTGAGTTTTAACGAGCAGTTTTACGGTCGAAATCAACAAACGAGTGTGGTGTATTTTACGTAATCGGGGGCACCGAATTGGGAAATTCTTTTTATACCACGTCCCTACCTGCATTTCTTTGATTTGAAAGCTGACATCGGCAATCCAAATGCTTCACGTGACATCACTGACTGAGGTGCTTTACCTCGCTTTGTCCATAGGCTTTGAGAAGTCAGCTGGTCCGTTTCGAAGCCTCCGTCTTAGCAGAGAACTGGAACTAGGCTTACGCTTGTCACAATTCCACGTCAAGCAACTGGCAAACCTCCTTCGTCCCCATTTCCGTACGAAGTCGAACTACGTCATGTCGTGACGTAAATTATTCTTTAGTCCCTTTTCGCGTCATATCGTGACGCAAATCCTTTCACCAGAACACACTGCTGGAACACTGCTAGGGGTAGTACCTGTTCACTCTTTAGGTACAGCCCTAGAATTCACGCGTGGTTGTCATGGGTACAATGTTATACCACATGTGGTGAATTATGGAATTTATACCATGACGTAATAGTGGTAGAGTGGTATATATATATTTGGCCAAAAAGACTGTATCTCTGTTCTATCTGTCTGAAAGAAAGAATCTTTTTGCAGGGAACCATGCCTGATTGCCATGTGATGTCATGCTCTGTATCACATGATTTCTCCAGTACCAGTACAATACGGACATTTATTCCACAGGAGAGATCAAAGAAAGAAAGAAAGAAAAAAAAAAAGCCGCTATGGATGATAAACTGTATTCATATTCGCAACCCCTCGGCTGTGCCAAAAACCTGCTTCGTCTTGGAGTTGCCGGAAACGCCCCCCCCCCCCCCCCCCCCCTCCCAGTGAGGACGCGCTGCAAAGATCTAGTCCGTGCTGCTCCGTGAATTGTGTTAGGTGTTAGCCAGTGATGTTTTGAGGTAGTCCGTGCATCTCGGGTATGAGTTTAGCTAGTCGTATCTCGCTCGTGCGACTCGGTAACTCCCGTGTCTCTCGGGATGCATGGGCGTTTCTAGAACGTTCCCGTCGGGAACTGTTTAAATGTATAGTTTTTAAGAGGCTCGGTGCATTTTGCCCGGAGCTGGTGGGACTAACGGCCGGACATCTTCCTGAGGCCCGTTCGTCATTGCGTGTAGGAGACCGCTCTTGTATGATAATGCCAGCTCCTACCCTCCGTTGTTGTCAACCCCTTGTACTGCCCTAGCGCTGAGGTACGTTCTCTTTTCATATTCGAAGTCATAGGTTTTCTAATTGTGTACTAGCCGCGAAATAGTCTTTGTTGCTTGCGCGGCGTTAAGCCCTAACTAACTAACTGACTGACTGACCGACTTCTCAGGGGCGCCGGAACCGGGGGGGGGGGAGGGGGCAAAGGGGGGGGGGGAGGGGGGCAAAGGGGGGGAGGGAGCAAGGGGGGGGGGGGGGGGGAAACGGGAGTATCTCCCCCCCCCCCCCCCGGGAAAATCAGGTGACTTTGGCGAGGGGGGGGGGGGGGGCAAAGCCATGGTCTTGCCCCCCCCCCCCCTTCCTGCTCTCTCCCTCATCCCACCCAACAGAGAACTCAGTTTCGCTGTTGCATGAAATCTGAAAACGACTTGGCAGAAAGTCGTCTAATAATCACTTTCGCCCCCCCCCCCCCCACCCCGCTTTTACACTTTCTTCTGGCAACGTCCTTCCTTTCAGTGGCTCCCTGGTTCGTAAAGATTTTTGTCTGCGCAGCATCTGAACGCCCCCCCCCCCTCCCCCGCTTTATTACAGCTTAACATGACACTGCATCTGCAGTACATAAGAGTACAAAGGATATTTTTGGTTTTTCTCACACACACACACACACACACACACACACACACACGCGCGCGCGCACTCAGTACTGGCCGGGGCTAAGTCTGCATGTGTAAATGCAGACTGTCAGCTTGTCCTGGAAAAAAAAAGGAAAGGGAAATAAAATTCCTTATAATAATAATAATAATAATGACAGTTTGGGGACCTCTAAACACCCTACAGACGTGAAAAAGTGTGGAGGTGGGGTGGGGGTGGGTGACAGTGAAGAAGTACAGCACAGGTTTTCTTTCTCCGACATTAAAAATTGGGCAGACAAAGAATTACCTCCCTCTAATTATATAAATGGAGGACCAAATGCCACCTACGAACTTCTAAGGCTGTTTGCCGAAAGACGTGAAGCTCCATTTGTGTACTGAAGCTGTTGTCTTCACTTTGCGGCATCTAGTATTTGAGAAATACGTGTGTCTTTAAAAGCGCGATCAGCATTTCTGTTTCAAGTCAGGTGATTTCCGTTACACCAGGGGGAGCCGGGGTGGTCGAATGGTAAAGCGTTGGACTTCTAATGCTCGGGTCGTGAGTTCGAGCCCGGCTGGGGCCAAATATTTGTGCTGGCTTTTTCATCGTTGCCCCGTCTTTGATATCACCCTATGTGGTGGAAAAGGACGTTAAACCCCCGAACGCCCACCCACCCACCCTCCGTTACACCAGCTTTGCAAACCAGAAACGTTGAACTATTATCATTATGAAATTTTGTTTCTGAACCCTAAGCAGTGAAGGAGACAAAAGAAATGGTGGGCCTTACCATTGAAGTTGTGTCTGTGTCCATATTCAGCACCAACTCATTTTCTCCCGCCAGCACCGGGTGGCATGTCAGGACACCCCGGTATTTCTGAAAATAGTGAAGAGCAGAGTTATACACCAACATAATAATCGCAGAGACTTCCTGTATACAGGAACACATCATGCGCTTCTTAGAACACTAATGACGATGAAAACCACATAACTTTCCTCGGTCCGTTGCATAAAACATTCGCCACATACAGCATACGGCCATTACGTACATTGCTACCACTCCCTACAGTTCTCCTTAGGTTGTAACAATGACACTGCTGTGAAAATGCTAGGGCCGTTTATCTACCATGCCATAAAAATCAGAGAAGAGTACCTAGATCACCTATCTGTTTTAAATCAAGGTGTTTCGACATGACATCAGTATAAATAGTATTATACCCACACTATACTAAAGGGGCCGGTGGCCCACAACATTAACAGTTCAGGTTCGAGGTAATATTTGTTCAAGACTGAATACAGTCGGGGACACTGTTCTAGGTTGCTTCGGTTATTAAAATTAAGACAAGGCAGGGAAGCCAAGATATACCGACCTTAGACATGGATGTCTGGCGCACACCATTCAGGTACACAGATGTGACAGCCGACACTGGTTTGTTCGCGCTATAAACAAAATGCACCCCATATCTGCACAAAGTGGGTCATTGGTTAGCATCACTCTCTATCTCACACACACACACACACACACACACACACACACACACACACACACACACACATGTGAAGATATTATTCTTCACGGACAAGCCAGAAAGACTCAAGGCAACAACTAGGTACAGAGAGACCTCACACACTGACCTGGTCCGACTGGAGTACTGGCCACGTGGTTAAACTTGAACGTCTTTTTCTCGTCCTCGTATACAGGGAAACGCTGGGGTGGCAGGAGCGGTGCAGTCAGCGTAGCGAGGTTTCCCAAGACGGCACGGCACTGTCGCTCTAATTTCTCAGTTATCCTGTGACGACACAGAGTTGGTAAATTAAGGCCATAGTGTTTCAGCCTTAAAAAAATTTAAAGAAAAAATGGGGGGGGGGGGGGGGGCTATCGCGGACGCCGTCTCAAACCGGACGTAAATTTTCACGCAAACACAGTTCATAAATTATCATAAATTATCATATGATTTGGATTGTTTTCAAGAGCCTGATACGCCACCACAAATACGTCGCACAGGCTGAGCGTGCGTTTGTTCCAGTACAAGGATCCCAAAGATACAGATTTTTACTTCAGAACACGATAAAATTTTGCGCAGACCGATTTTGACGGTGGTTTACAAAACAAAACAAAACAAAACAAAAAAAAGCACGACGCAAAACAGTTTTAGACCCCAGCAATGATAGGCCGCTCATATGATTTTTTTTTCTGTGTCATAAAAGGTAGTGCCTTTCGCTCATGAGAAGTTCACACAACCGCCTTGGAGAGCAAAGTAGGCTAACAGCGATAGATGGGTGGTCAAAAAACACGACCATGGTCTTTGCAAGAATTTCAAGGTAACACCTACGTTATAAGAACAATACGAGGGTTCTTTGGTTAGAGAGAGAGAGAGAGAGCGAGATGCCCTTGATTACGGAAATATACCACAATCCTTCCTCAAAAAAGCTGATATGCCAATAGTTGCTAGGACAACTTCTACTGTGCACAACTATCTGCTTACCTGTTAATGTGGCACTCGAGTGTAAACTCCACGTCCGTCAAACCAAGGAACATTGCCATATGCAGGGCATTGTACCCTGCTGCTGTAGTGTCCGTGTAGTTGGATCCATTTTCCAGAAGAAGTGTTAATATCTGCTGGTCGCCACGCATCACGGCCTGCAAGGTACAATAGAAACCATAGCGACACTTTAATGAAAAAAGCAAACAAGTTGACTCACTAGTTAAGGAGATTTTCGGAATTAAAGAATTAGCTTATTCTGAAACAACGAACACTATATGAAAGTCTTTTGAAATGTCTATTTTGTTTCACATTTACTTAATTAACAAACAAGTCTTTAAGCTAATAGATGATTTAATTTTTTTTTTCGAAGGCACCTCAATTAGTCAAATAACACGATAATATATTCACTGTAAATATAACCGGCAGTTCCCCTTCACGTTTTCGTTACCACTACTACCGATGAAATTCGGATGACGTTGCTGCTTAAACGGTTTATAATAATAAATAGATTAGGTCACCGACTGTGTGCATGTGTTGTTCGGTGCGGTGCTTTGCAGCCTAAGCAGACAACTAAACTGATATCTACCTTGATTAGTGCAGTTTCGCCATAGACGTCTCGTGCGTTGATGCCTGCCTTCATTTTCACAAGGGCCTCCACAACGGAAAACTCCGCCTGAAAGTCGAAATAAAGTTTTATCACTGAAGTTGTAACACTGAAGCAGCATTGCAGGCTCATGTCATTAGCATAGTGGCTTTTCTATGATCACCCTGAAGTGAGACGGCCAGATACATGTATATGTACTACCATAAACATACTGGCCGTTGTAAGATCACCGTTGAAATCAGCGTGCTGGCTTCATGCACATGTACTGCTATATACTTGCTGCCTTTTAAGTCGCTAAACTACATTCATGAAAAAAAAAAAAAAAAAAAAACCGAAACCAAACACCCATTGCATATTTCTCCGACTTTCTCTGACAAACAAAACAACAACAATAATAATTAATCATATAGCTGTCTCAGCCTGCATTGTTGTCTTGGTTTCCTTAGAAAGTACAAAAGCTCCTACACACAGAACAAAGCAAACGTATGCTGGCTCTGTTGAACACCCCTCACATTATCAGGGGTTATGAATCAATACATTTCAAAATCACACGACCATACAAGTATTTACATGTTCCACAGCCATCATGAGAGCTGTTTTGCCGTTCTCTTCCTTGGCCTGAATATCGGCTCCAGAATGAAGCAGGTGCATTGCGATGTCCACGTCCCCTTGAACGCACAAACAGAACAACTCTCGTCTTATTTATCCAGGGGAGCCGCGGTGGTCGAATGGTAGAGCGTTGGACTTCCAATGCTCGGGTCGTGAGTTCGAACCCCGGCTGGGGCCAAATATTGTGCTGGCTTTTTCATCGTTGCCCCGTCTTTGATATCACCCTTATGTGGTGGAAAAGGACGTTAAACTTCCAAACACCCACCCCACCCTCTTATTTATCCAGCATATGCTTTGCATATGCAAACTTAGCCAGATAAGCATACACAGCATAACGTCTTATAACTTATCCACCATATGGCGATATCCTTTGCATACTTAACCTCAGATAAACAAACAGAGCATCTCGTCTTATGATTTATCATCTTAATGTACAGTTGACTGTCTACACTCAAAACAAAATAACTTAACTGCAGCTGCCTTGCGTAAGCAGCTGTTTTTCACTCGTCCTTCAGTCGCTAAACCCCTCTCATGGTCAATAGAGTTGTTTTAAAAAAAGCATCCTACACAATTTTAAGGCTACTTAATATACACTGATGGTTCCACTGAACTTAAAAGGCACAAATTCGAAAATGACATTTTCTCTCTCCGTACCATAAAAAAATAACAAAAAAATCTTAAACAACAGCAACCAAAAAACAACAACAACAACAAAACAAACTTCAAAACTAAATCCGACTCTAACACAAATATTTATACCAAAACGCTTTTCTTCTGTTCAGTATGTGAGAGTTTTCTGATGTTTAGGCCCCCCCACCCCCACCCCCACCCCATTGTCTCCGCACTATTTTGACGGACCGGTATCAATGTACATGTATAACAAACCGATCTGTTAACACAAACATCAAATGCAGAGTTTCCTCACACCGAGGAGTTTCCTCACACCGAGGAGTTTCCTCACACCGAGGAGTTTCCTCACACCGAGGAGTTTCCTCACACTGAAGTGACTCCTGCTAGACGGAAAAGAGCGCACGTGAGCCAGCATTCCAGTACATTCAATCAAGATGGTTGAATGAATCAACTTACCACGAAGGATGGCTTTCATCAGTAGCGTGGCACCGCTCTCGCCCGCCGCGTTGACGTGCTGCGGTTTGGGCAACGCCAGAGCTTGTTCAACCATTTGTTCGTAGGAATCCATATTTTCGTCTGCAAGAAGAGAAAAGTCTAATTTTAAAATCAAGCAATACGTTTATCTCAAGTAATTTCAGCCGAAAACTAGTCCCCTGGCAAAGTGTACGAGACGGAAAGCTCAGTGAATGCATTGTGTGTTCGCATGAGCTCTTGAAACAATCAAGAGAGGCGAATGTGGCATAATGTTACCATAAAAACAAACAGAAATAATGAGAAGAGAGTTATAGTGGAAAGAAAACCAGAGGAAAGAATCGGCACGAGCATGATTACGTGGTTAGTGGTAGAGTTCAGATTCTCTCCCAGTGAAACTGTACACTTACAGACAGAAAATGGGGATGGGGTGGTGGCGATGACGGTGTCTCTCACATAATGTGCAATATATACACAGGCTAGTGCACTGTTGAAAGGTGTTGGTAGAAGTGAATCGTACCTGTTGTGGTGACTACATTAGACTCGCATTACCTGCCCCTGTGTTTGCTATCACAGGGACTGGCGAACATCCTCTTTCGGAATTGTGGAAGTACGACATACGAACAGAACCACGCGCGGTGACGTTTATGCACAACAATAATGTTGCATAAAGTTTTGCAGACGCCGATGACGTGCCGCTTTTGACGTTCTCGAATTATTGTGTTGGGAGGTTTGTAACGCCTCTCTTTCTTGTGCTGTTTCTGAGGTATTAAACCATCAGATTGAACGAGTACTGTTACGAGCATCACTAAACTGTCTACCTGTATAAATGTTTTAAGTGAACTATGTTAAAAAGAGTTATATTTTGCAAACAAAACACCTACACTGACATCAACAGTTGAAACAAGTTCTCACCTGAATTTCGCAGTTTGTGTATCCGATAGAAAGAAATCACGGCAGGGAGATGGAAGCACACTGATGAAACGAACACAGCAACAATTTGAATGATACTATAACCGTTCGAACTCTCTTCCCCCTTATATACCTTCATTCTGATTGGCTCTTTTCTCCGCGCGTAACGGGGAGCCGGGGTGGTCGAATGGTAGAGCGTTGGACTTCTAATGCTCGGGTCGTGAGTTCGATCCCGGCTGGGGTCACATATTTGTGCTGGCTTTTTCATCGTTGCCCCGTCTTTGATATCGCCCTATGTGGTGGAAGAGGACGTTAAACCCCCAAACACCCAAACACCCTCCGCGCGTAACCTCTGGTCAGGAAGGGGCGGGCAGTTTGTTTCCCACCAAATCCTCTTAGCCAACCGAACGGCGGCTTTTCACACGTCTGAGGCAAGCCCATCGACACCATCGCGAGTAGCGCCCCTTGGCGAACGTGTTCCTTTGGAGGTGTCGCCACGGACTCGCCTTCGGCCAGGTAAAGCCGACGTTCACACAAAAAGGTGTAGAGAATAGGGCCAATTAGTTTTCGACAAACAAAGGATTAAAGTGACGTACCATACGCACAGGAGGGGGGAGAGGGGGGGGGGGACAACAACAAAAGAAACCTTGGCCAGCAGATGTCCACTTGTCTTTGTGGTGATGGAGAAAGGCTCAGATGTCTTCCACACCCCTTGATTACAGCAAGATGTAGCCTGAGAACTCACCTTGTCTTGATAATAACACCGTCACCACGTCAAACGCGTAACAAACACCTAACATATGGCAGGAAATAAACACAGCGAAACTGAAATCAGCACTCTAAAAAAAGTTTAAAAGTACCGAGACTCGGGGAGGGTGATGGTGGTGAATGGGGTGGGGGTGGGAATGCGGTATAATTATTTTTACCTCCTACAGGTTTATCTTGTAGACAGAGAGGCGCTGTGGAAGCTGCTAAGGCACTATGGAGTTCCCGGGAAGATCATCTCCCTGATCCAGTGCACCTACCAAGACATGAGCTGCAGGATTGCCCATGCCGGCCAGTTGTCAGAAAGCTTTGAGGTGAAGACCGGAGTCCGCCAGGGATGCCTGTTGTCCCCGTTTCTCTTCCTCCTGGTCATCGACTGGATCATGAAGACCACTACAGCAGGCAGGAAAAACGGGATACAGTGGACACTCTGGACGCAGCTGGATGACCTCGACTTCGCGGACGACCTGGCGCTCCTGTCTCACAGCCACAGCCAGATGCAGGACAAGACTACGTGCCTGGAAGCCACATCAGCCGGAACAGGGCTCAAGATCAACAGGAAGAAAACCGAGCTGATGAAGATCAACACCACTGCCAACACACCAGTCACAGTCGGTGGAGAGCCCATCAGGGAGGTGGAGTCTTTTGTCTACCTGGGGAGTGTGGTTGATGGACAGGGAGGCACAGACCGAGACGTCACAGCCAGGATCGGCAAGGCAAGGGCAGCAATGGTCATGCTGAAGAACGTCTGGGCATCCAAAGTTGTCAGCATAAGAACTAAACTTCGCATCTTCAACTCCAACGTGAAGTCAGTTCTGCTCTACGGATGCGAAACATGGAGGACAACGAAGACGATGCAGCAGAAGATCCAGACATTTCTCAACACCTGTCTGAGGCGCATCTTCAACATCCGATGGCCAGAGAAGATCCGGAATGAAGAGCTGTGGGAGCGAGCGGGGCAGGAACCAGTGGCCAAGCAGATCCTGCGGAGGAAGTGGGGCTGGATTGGACACACCCTCAGGAAGCCAGCATCCAGCACCACACGCCAAGCCCTGACATGGAACCCGCAGGGGAAAAGGAAGAGAGGCCGGCCTCGCAACAGCTGGAGGCGGGACACTGAGGCAGAGCTATGTAAGCAGGGGACCAACTGGACTGGAGTGGCAAGACTAGCCCAGAACAGAGTGCGATGGCGAAGGGTTGTCGATGGCCTATGCTCCACGTGGAGCCAAGGGCCTAAGTAAGTAAGTATAGGTTTATCTAAATTCTATACTGTAAGAATATATCTTTTGGGATATGTTTTATTCTATTTTCTCTCTCACAGTCAGCACACTAATCTCTTAATATAGGTAGAAATTGTGCGTATTTTAAATAAATGTCTCATATTATTCCCAATGGCGGAGGCGGAAAGCTTTTAATCCATAATCATCATAGCGCCAACACTTCAAACTTCAACACGAAAAATATGGAATAAATAAATACATAAATAAATGGGTGCAGAAAAAGCTTGGTTTATTTTTGAAAACCTCTAGTACATGGACCGTCACATTTCAAACGCGTCAACAGATGGCGGAATATTTCAAATAAATGCAAATCATAGGACGAGGTTGAAGTCCTTTTCCAACAAACATGGGTGTTATCAAAGACTGGGCAGCAAGATAAGGCCAGCGGAAATATTTGACCCCAGTCGGTATTTGAACTCACGACCCGAGCCTTGAAAGTCCAACCGCTCGACCGCCCCCCCCCCCCTCCCCCCGACAAAACCCAACAAAAGAAAAAAAAATAGAAATCCACACACACACCTCCTTTTTCCCTCCGCCCCCTCCTCACCCCCAAAGAAAAAACAAATAATAAAAAGAGCGGGGTGGGGGGTGGGCAAAGCAAACGAACAAATCAAACCCAACATCCCCACACACTCACACATACACCCAAAACATACCAAATACTCACCCCCCCCCCCCCCCCTCCCCCCCCCCCCTTTCCTTCTCTTATGTGTCTTATGTGACACCGTTTACTCGGGCCTGTCGTCGGGGGTTCTCCCCGGGTACTCCCGCCGTCCATGTAAAACTTTACACTTTCACTTTATCGACGCCTCTTACACTTGGTGATGGAAGAAGGTTCTTGTCTCCGCGCGTCACCTCTAGTTACGGGAAGGGGCGGGCCGTTTGTTTCTGGTGACGCCCCACCAAACCCTCTTAGCCAACCCAGGGCGGTTTGTCAATTGTCACACGCCTAAGGCTAGTCCATTGACGCGTTCGCGAGTATCGCCCCTTGGTGAGCTGTTTTCTTCGTAGGTGTCGCGACTGAGTCGCCTTAAGCGAAGAGACGCCGATGTTGACACAAAAAAGGTCTTAGACAATGAGGCCGCTTAGCTGTCGACAAACAAAGGAGAAAAAGTGACGCGCGACAAGCAGGGGGGTGTGGGTTGTGGGGGAACATCAACAACAACAAAACCCCTTGGTCAGCAGGCGCCCTTTGATTGAAGCAAAACATACGGTATAGCAAGAAAAAGGTGAGTTGAGTACAAAGCCGTGAACACGTCAAACGCGTGACAAACACCTACCAGATGGCAGGAAATAAACACAGCGAAACTGAAATCAGTACTCTTCAAATGCAAATGCTTAAACGTGTCGAGGGGGGGGGGGGTGTGACAAACCGCATTTATGGGGTTTTCATTGATTATGTGGTTGCCGTTTTCAAAAGTGTATTTTCATGTGTAGTGTTAACTAGTGTTTTAGACAGGTAGTACTGTACTGGAGTTTATCCCAGTCTACCTAACGTTTTCACGTGCGGGAAAATGCCTATGCACGGCTATAGC
The DNA here is from genome assembly GCA_018292915.2 of Batillaria attramentaria. Classification (NCBI taxonomy): domain Eukaryota; kingdom Metazoa; phylum Mollusca; class Gastropoda; family Batillariidae; genus Batillaria; species Batillaria attramentaria. The sequence goes on along the minus strand of JACVVK020000198.1, from coordinate 214,223 downwards.
GGTTGCTTGAGTTTTACTCTGTACTAGAGACTGTGGTAACACAAGTAGACGTGAGTTGTTGTCAGCTTACGAAGTGAGCAATTGCGACAAAGATTGTGCGCAGTCCTACTATTGACCGGTGGAGGGAACAGGTCTCTTTTTTTCCCCACCCGGCTTTTGTGTTCCGTATGCCATAGCGCTACAGGAACGACGCCGGAGACCCGGTGAGCTGACCGCATTGTAATATGTCCGCCTGATCAGCGTACACGACACCATGTTTGTCTACTATTGTCTGCCCCGTCGTTGTGGAGCTTGAAGCCAGCGACGTGTGTTTGTCTCCCTTGAGATCACGTGCAGCCATCCCGTCGAGCGCCGTGTCAAGGTGGAGCTCTCCCTGAGTCTGATGGGGTACACCATCCTCAGCGTATTATTTGTGAAGGTGTCTGCGGTCCAGCATCGTTCAAGTCACTTCCAGAAGAAGTGCTTCCCTTCACTCATTCCAGGAGAAGGTGAGAAGATTTGAATCGCCCGGAATTCCCAGAGGAATCGTCTGGACTCGTGTATATATTTTCTATTCAAGACCAACAAGTCTTCACCCAGTCTGCAGCATCATTTTGACCAAGCTTGTTGAGTTCTGCTTGTTTATTTCACTTTATTCATTTCACATCTAATTGTGTATAGTAGTGGTTTTGTCCGCGTTGTAGTACATTTTATATCCAGGCACATATCCTTTGAATAATCGATGTGCTGGTGAAATTGGAGGTTTCTGTTTTTCAGTTGTGAACGTAATTAAGTCTTAAACTACTTTATTAATTCGTGTGATTGTCTGATTGTTTTTGTGTATAAAAGGTCTCAGTCAAAAGAATAACTATTTGCTTGTGTGTATGAAAGGGAGTGGATGACGTTTGCATGCGTGCCTTTCTGAATGTCTGTGATGTGAAAGCGGAGTGAGAGTGTGAGACCGCCTTACGTTACAGAGGGGGGGGGGGGGGGGTGAGGCGGAGGGGGAAGGGTGGGTGGATGTTTGCGGGTTTTACGTCCTTTCCCATCACATCAGTTCATGTAGAAAGTCATAGAGATACATAAACATAGAAGTGAAAGCGCCTGTACGCATCTGCAGCCGATTAATACATCACCTCCTAGTGAAGCATTAAATTTTGGTTGGTTGGTTGCCTGTTTGGTTTTACACAGTTTTATTCATTGAAGCCGGATCACCGTCAAGCAGTAAACAGTATTACATTGAAAGAGAGCACAACAAGTAAAAACTTATATACGTGCTCATCTGAACCGGTTTACAAAAAGCATGACGGAGAAATTGGCGTGGAAAAACTGGACTGAAATGTAAAGACGTAAAAAAAAAAAAAAAAAAAAGACAGCAGGAAGACGAAAGGAAAGAAGAAACATATCAAGCTTTACTAAGAGTGGTGGTGGTAACAGCCCGTCCGCGTGAACACAGGTTTAGAAATTTAATTTTAGAAGCGATCCGATAAGTCAATGAATTGTTGTACTGTTTAGAAAAGGTTTGTATTTTGATACAGAGACTGGGTGGGGCTTCCTCTCAAGAGGATATCGGCGTTGAAGTCATAGGGTAGTAAAGCTGTTGTAAAGCTACGTGCATGATGAAACGGGGGGAAGCGTCTGTTGCCTGTTTAACGTCCTTTTTCACCACACCTTATATCAAAGACGTAACAACGAGAAGAAGAACCTGTACCACCTTGTAAACAATTGGGGATGGGGGGGGGGGGGGGGGGGTGTTTGCGGGCTTGACGTTCTTTACCATCGAATTAATCAATGTAGAACTGTGTTTTGGTTTTTATTTCTTCTTTTTATTCTGCGGTCGATTTAACTGGTGGCGTCAGATCTGCAGCCCGGTCGCCATCCAACGGTGTTCTCCAGGTGATGACGGCTATTCTGCGGATTTGGTTAGTGACGCTGATACTATGTGTGAGTTACATTGTGGTCAGAACTGGGGAGCCGGGGTGGTCGAATGGTAGAGCGTTGGACTTCTAGTGCTCGGGTAGTGAGTTCGATCCCGGCTGGGGCCAATTATTTGTGCTGGCTTTTTCATCGTTGCCCCGTCTTTGATATCACCCTTATGTGGTGGAAAAGGACGTTAAGCCCCAAACATCACCCCACCCCTCTCAAAATAAATAGAAATTTTACGCATTTTAAATGGGTGCGTCCAAATGGTGCGAGGACGTGCTAGAACGATTTCAAAGATAAATAACTGAAATAATGAAACAGACGATGTGTTTGTGGTATTTGTATGTCAGACGATGTGTTTGTGGCATTTGTATGTCAAAATGAGAAAATTGTGTGGACGTCTTTGCGTGAATAGCTAATTATCGAATTTTGCAACGCGGAGCGCACAGGGTCAACGAGGAAACCAGCTCAAGGGCAGAGCACCAGGCATCATTCGGGCACGCGAAACACTGATTCTCTCCCTTTAACTTCATTCGAAGTGATGCATGTGATGTACGTGTCGCGAAAATTTCACATTCAGTGAGAAAGCGGCCTGTCAGTGATTGTGTGCTTCACCGCTGTAAGGGGAGCCGGGGTGGCCGAAATCATCATCATTAGCTTGCTTTACGTCCTATGGCTTTTGGCCCTTAAGGACAAGTTGTTCCTGGCGTGTGACTTTGGCTGCTTGGCTAGGCGAGTGTCTTTGGGGTGTGTGAGGGAGGTGGCCGAAAGGTAGAGCGCTGGACTTAAATGCTCGGGTCATGAGTTCGTATACCGGCTGGGGCCAAATATTGTGCTGGCTTTTTCATCGTTGCCCCGTCTTTGATATCACCCGTATGTGGTGGAAAGGGACGTTAAACCCCCAGACACCCCCCTCCTTGGCTTTTATAGGGGTTTCAGGACGCTGAAAACTCTGTGACAGAGTTGACTGTGCATTTTGCACAGTCGGATATATATTTTTTTAAACACTGTATGTGACTTTTTGTTGGGATTGCAGACCTTTAAGTCTCAATACGCGTGACAAGTACACAACAACGCGTGGAACACTTTTCATCGAATGCGCTGACTCTGAAGCTGACGCTGGTGGGTCCCAGTTAACTTAGGTCAGGGCGACTGAGAAACTGTTTCGTGGTCACGATGAGAGTCGGTTGCTGACTGCGAGTCAAGTGCAGGAAATGATAGTCCGTACGTGGGTGTATCTCATGACTACAGACTTGAACCAGGAAGACAATTCGTGATGTGCGCGATGGCGATGTGTCAGAAACAGAGTGGTGCGTCCAAGTGTACTTGGATTTGGATTCTGAATTTGGCCAAGTGATTAACACCCCCCCCCCCCCCCGCAACCCCCTCCCCACAACCCCCTCCTCAACCCCTCGACACCACCACCACCAACAGCAACAACGACAAAAGAATTCCAGATTTAATCAAGTGTAATTTGATTTGAAATTTGGCTACGTGGTTAACTCTCTCTCTCTCACACACACACACACACACACACACACACACACACACACACACACACACACACACACACCCGGCCAGCAACAACGGGAAAACAATTCCATATGAAACCACAACGAAACAAAACTCAGCTAAGGGCAAAATCCCAATTTTGACAACACAGCTATAGACTCAAGATTCAAAACATTTATTACGGTGCCAACAGAACTCAGAAGTGATTATATACGTAGATTACTTTGTAGGGTTAATCAAACAATCACTACCCCCCCCCCCCCCCAAAAAAAAAAAAAAAAAAAAAAAAAACATCTGAAGTAGGTCACTTTGCCAACGGTGCCAACAGAACTCAGAACTGATCATTTCAGAAGTGATTATATACGTAGATTACTTTGTAGGGTTAATCAAACAATCACTACCCCCCCCCCCCCCAAAAAAAAAAAAAAAAAAAAAAAATCTGAAGTAGGTCACTTTGGGTGTGTTGAACACATCCGTATGAAATTCATCAATCAAATTCAATGAATTCAAAAGTTTGTTTTGGGGGGTTTAACGCCCTTTTCAACCACATACGGGTGATATCAAATACGGGGCAACGATGAGAAAGCCAGAACAAATATTTGGCCCCATCCGGGATACGAACTTAAAAGTGGTCGCCGGTGATTTATTTATTTATTTATTTATTTATTTTTTGAATAAAAGTAACATGTGTGTTACAGGTGAAGGGCTAAGCAAAAAATTGCAAATTTGTACAAATCAACGGTGGTTAATAAAGCAATATCAAAGTGAATACGTGATACACATCTTTCATTTGCATTTTGTTTATACATATTCTTGTTTTACATTCAGGCAGAATGAATTATATACGGAATATAAAAATGTTGGTGTTGCTAAATACACTATTGTATGGCGTGCGTTTGTGCACTACTTGCTCAAAAAGCTCCTGCAATGTAAGTCTGACATGATCAAATGATTAAATTATTTGTTTTGTAGCGACTGTACTGCTGTGGGATCTAGCCATTCAGCTTTTGATTCAGATCCTCTGCTGACACCCGCATCCTACGCATTCCACAGGTTAAATCGAAAACACTAGGTCAGCGAGCATTGCTCTACCACGGTCCAGTCATTTGGAACAGCCTGCCTGCCCATGTTCGCCATGCAGAGTCAACGGACTCTTTTAAAGTCGCTTTAAAGTCTTATTTCTTCCGGCAATATTATACAGACTAACTTCATTATCATCACTGCTATCATCATTGTCATATTAGGTTGTCGTGTCAGGATGTATCAGAGCTGTGTGTATGTAACGTGTATGTGACGTGTATATCATGTGTAACTGTATGTAATGTGACATATTTCATATATATGTATGTACTGTATCTCCGCCCTACTATTGTGAGGCGCCCAGAGCTCCAGCAGGAGGTTGGGCGCCAGACAAATCCTCATTATTATTATTATAGTCATGACGTAAATAAGCAGCTCCTGTCCTGTGTGGCCGTGGATGTGTTCTGATCCTCGTTTGACAGTCTTGACAAAAGAAAGTTAGCTCCTTTACTGTGAGAATCTAGTTCTCAAGTTTGAGAGGCGTTTAAAGTTTACAGTTTTGACGAAAAAGAGTTAGCTCCTTGCGCATAGTTGCATAGTGACACAGATTTCACAATGACAAGTCTTGACGAAAATACGTTAGCTTCTTCACTGTGAGGATCTAGTCCTCACAAGTCAGTCTTGACAAAAAAAAAGAGCTGGATCCTTGCGAGCAGTTGCATAGTCACACAGTGCCGACAATGACAGTCTCGATGAAAATACGTTCGCTCGTTCATTGTGAGGATCTAGTTCTCGCGTTTGACAGTCTTTCAGTTAATGTTTGACAGTCTTGACGAATATGGATTAGCTCCTACACTGTGCATGTGAGGATCTAGTTCTCGCGTTTGACAGACTTTTCAAGTTTGACAGTCTCGACGAAAATGAGTTAGCTCCTATACTGTGAGGATCTAGTGCTCGCGTTTAACAGTCTTTCAATTTTGACATTCTCGACGAAATGAGTTAGCTCCTTCACTGTGAAGATCTAGTTTGACATTGTTTCCGGCAGTTTTGACGAAAACGAGTGGCTTCTCTCCTGTGTGGATCTACCCTAGCCCTCTCGTTTGACAGTTTTGACGTAAATGAGCTGCGAGACAGCACGTGACATGGCCACGAGGCGTGTGTTCATGGCGTCTTTCCACTCCTCCCCCATACCCAACACGGCCACCACGTTGCGCTCCAGACCCCACACGGTCGTCGCCCAGGCGACCGTCACGACATCGTCACCACTCATCTCAGCCACCTCCTTCACCCCTTTCTCATCCCCCTCAACCACCACCCTCAGCGGCACCCCCATCCGGCGAAGCCCTGTCACCAGCCCCATGGCGGGCTTTGTAACGGTTCCCGTGACGTCAGTCTTCTCGTGATAGGGGTCGCCCACGGTCAGCACCAGCATGTCTTTGTAGCTCACCCCTGAGGCCTTCACAGCGTTGTCGTTGACACCTGCAGAACACATTTGACATGAGTATGCTATGAAGGAGAAGGGTCGTGGTGCAGTTGCTGATGGGTGTCGGGACTATGGCGGTAGTCGTCGTTGTAGGATAACGTCCTTAACTTTCATTAAAATCAAAAACAAAACAACAACAACAAAAACATTTGTGTCCTGAGGAAGGCGAAAGCCGAAACGTTGACCCGTGCCGTCTTTTGTGAAAGTTAAGTGGTTTCTGTCCCTTTTATATCGCTTTTATTTGTTTAACTTGTAACCACTTCGCAGTCATTACCGTTTCCTTTTCTATTTTACCTTTTTCTATTTTCTCGAAACCTCATACACAAAGCTACTACAACAGTTACTGGGGAGCCGGGGTGGTCGAATGGTAGAGCGTTGGACTTCTAATGCTCGGGTCGTGAGTTCGATCCCCGCTGGGGCCAAATATTTGTGCTGGCTTTTTCATTGTGCTGGCTTTTTCATCGTTGCCCCCTCTTTGATATCACCCTATGTGGTGGAAAAGGACGTTAAACCCCCACCCACCCACCCACAACAGTTACTGACTGGGCTGATCCACATTTGAGGGAAGTTTGTACGAGTATTTGACCTCTTTCCGCAATCGCGCAGGAACTGGCTGAATTTAAAGCAGGTCAAGACTGTATGGCGTAGTGGTTACAGGCAAAACATTACAATCTTCGCAGTGCGCGCGCGCGCACACACACACACACACACACTGACCGATAATTTGGCGCAGACGGTGGCCCAGCTGCATGCCGCACATCTGACAGTAATCTGGGAACTCCCCGCTGTGTCCCTCCGTGCCGAGCCATTTGTTCTTTTCTCTGTCCAGCGCCACAAAGTGTTCCCTGACGTCCACTGGCATCCCATCGGCAGGAGGTGGACAGGCAGGCCGTGTGTACATGGGGACGGTGCCTTCCTGAATGTCCTGTGCCTTAATAATAATAATAATAATAATCATCATCATCATCATCATCAGTTTTACAAAATCCCAACTAACACCATAGGCTCTGAGCGCCTCAATGTTTTACCTAGTTGTAACTGATAATTCTTTTCTACGCTTTTTTTAGTCGAGTTCAAGAAATTAGCATGAAGGTGCAGCATTTCCTGCATGTCCTAGGTTTATACTTTCCTGTGGACTAGTTTGCATCCTTTGTCCAACGTTACTTTTATTTTTTTCAAGTAGTGCAGGCACACTCAGCCGCGAATTAGTTCCGGCTTTGTGGCTTGCGCGGCTTAAGCCCAAAAACCTCACCCACTACCTAAGCGCCCCAAAACGGTTACAGGCAAACATACAAGACGATAACGTATGTACGAAAAAAAAAAAAAACAACCGAAAACAACAACAGCATCATCAACAAAAACACCATCACACTTTAGAAACACACACACACACACACACACACACACCTACTACTACTACTACTACTACTGCTTCTGCTGCTACTATTACTAAGCACATAACACATTACAGCCATCCTGTGTCGCCCTCTTGAAACCCGGCTGAACTTACCTTGATCACCTCTTTCACGACGGTTAGCGGCGACCTGAGGGGGTCAGTCAGGTTCACCCTGTGCAGGCACTCTGGGATGTGTTCAGTCCACACGCCAGCTGCCCAGAGTCTGACACGCGTGGTGATCCGTTTGACCTTGTTGTCGTCAAGGAAGACAACCTGACACAAGGACTTCAGGCTGCCGCTACTGTACCGGAGAAAAGAGAGAGGCGCGTCACGGGAAGCATTTTTTTTTTCTCGTTTCTCTCTGATTATCCTTGATAATTATCTATTTTACTAACAGTTGAAAGAAGCGCTTGCAAAGCTGACGACTTTTGAAACAAAACTAGTGGAAAACGGACACAGAAAAGTCATCTTCTACCACACTTAGGTGCACAGATCGTTCTGAGTTGATTGGTAGTGTCCTGACGTATGCAGAGCTGTTGGCTCTCACAGCCCGGCGGTGGGTGTTTAGGGTTTAACGTCCTTTTCCACCACATACGGGTGATATCAAAGACGGGGCAACGATGAAAAAGCCAGCACAAATATTTGGCCCCAGCCGGGATACGAACTCCGGCAGTGAGTCAGCAGAAGATACAATGCCACGTGAAAAGCAGGCATCTCAAGCGTTGCGGTGACTCGCCGAGAAGATCGCCGGGCCCTTTGGGTGTATTGAATCAAAGCTCTACTTCGCCGTATTTCCTGGGTCAGGGCAGACTCACGGGTGCATATTTACGACTTTATCTCGTTTACTTACTCCATGTATTCCTTTAAGAGATGATAATTTGCAATATTTGCTGTATATGCGCTTAGTATTTATTTTTGTTTTACCTCATTGTAATTATTTGTTTTCTACGCTTTCTTGTAACCGGGAGTTCGATAAATTAGCATGAAGGTGCAGCGTCTCCTGCATGTCCTAGATTTATATTGCCCCTTAGATCAGTTTGCATCAGCTGCCCAACGTTACATTTTTTTTCACGTAGTGCAGACACACTCAGCCGCGAATTACTCTTTGTGGCTTGCGCGGGGTTAAGCCTCAAAAACTCACTCACTCAGCCCATGTATTCCTTAAATATATGTGTGGCGTCTACATAAAAAACCCGGTTGGCTCACATAATTAGACGTGAAAGGATCAACAATCAAAGTGCCCACATGCTTTCACTACAGGCGGCTACGGTTCTGACGTCCAACCCGACGCAAGAAGTACTAGTACAGGTGTGAATATGGCCCCACGTTTCAGCAGGGATTTCACAGACTCTGGTTTCAGGTTGCAGACTTATATTTTGTGTCAGGCATACATGGCCAGCATCTGGCCGCCGGCACAGCAAGCCAGCGTATTAGGAACCCCTACATTTTTTTTAAAACAAAAATAATGCATATTTTCTGCACTGTTCAGTGACACCAGAAACTCCACATGCCCAAAATTACCCTATGTCCCCCTTGAACTTTTTGTAGGGTTCCATCACGTCAGTTATGTGCCTTTACCGTGAAATGAATGGAAACGTGCCAAAGGTTCCTCCGCCCTTTTCAACCGCAGCTAAATGCCGGAATAAGAAAGCTACTAGACTGGGGAAGACAGTGGACAATGACAGTAACCGCCCGTTCCTGGTGAACCGCTTGTAAAATACATGCCACTCACTGGCCAGCCTCGTCCGCTATGATGTTCAGCTTTCCGCCGGCCTGCACAGCGACTTTATACAGGGTTTCCTCCAATGCCGCCTTGCTCCTCATCTCACGTCTCAAGTCTAGCAAGTGAACTCGCTCAGCAGCCTCCGGCACCATGTGACGCAGCTGGCTCACGATGAGATGCGTCGCGGCCACGGCGTCCCATTTGACGCACGTGACATACACGTGCTCTCCGTCTCGCTTCAGCCAGCCCGCGCCCTTCAAATCACATAAGTAAATTATGCAAATGAGGAAGGTTAAGGGACACAGATGTCAATTCAAATGAGCCAGGTCAGGGGTCACAAAAATGAACTCGAATAAGGCAGGTCTGTGGTCATGGAAGTGAATTCAACTGAGGCAGGTAAGAGGTCAAAGAACTGAATTCAAATAAGGCAGGTCAGAGGTCACAAAAGTGAATTCAAATAAGCCATGTCAGACGTCAAAGAACTCCCAAATCACACTGGTGGCGGAGACGTTAAGCCTCAGGGTCCACCCATCCGTCACAAAAGTGAATTCAAATAAGGCAGGTCAGAGGTCACAGAAGTGACTTCAGGTAAGGTAAGTCAGAGGTCACAGAAGTGAGTTCATATGAGGCAGGTTATGGTATAAGAAAACAGGAATTAGTCAAAAGAATTGTTCCCCCTTATTTTATTGACAGAAACCACAATGCATAAAGCAATAGGTTCATCTGACCTTCAGCACTAACATCACAGTCTTCCCCGTGCCCGGCGGTCCGGTCAGGAACAGCATGTCGTCGCCGTACAGCAAGACTTCCACCTGACTCGGGTAGAGGGCGAGCCTGGTGAACAGCCCCCCGATCACGCGGATAGCCTGACTTTCATTCCATACTTGCTGGCGATGTTCCACCGCTGTATCCCACAGCTTTACCCGGGGCTCCGTGCTGCAGTAGTACTGGACAGACGTGGCTGGAGTGCAAAACCTGCGATATTCCCATTCGCGTTAAGCAGGTGAGAACAACAGAAAGTCGTGTTAAAAGAATCCCAAAGGTTGATGCCACGATGGTTGGTAATGATGCGAGGGGCACATTGACGGAAATGATCGAGACTCAGAAATACAGAGTTCTCTTTGGGAGTTACATGAAGACGACTTTCTGTTGTTTGTACAACAGATTTATGTAAACCGCCAAAATTCCGAGGTCATTCGACAGTTATGTTTTTAATCACAAAGGAACCGAAAGTCTCCCAATACACACGAAACCACCATGAAGGAAATGTGAAACGTGCTGAAAATTCAGAAGTGTAAGATTCTGTCTTTGAGAGAGAGAGAGAGAAAGAGCGTTGAAAACTCATGCCAGTTCAGTTACACATGCAATTAATCGATGGACGAACGGAAAAAAAAAAATGTCATGAGGCCCCAGTACAACCGAACAAACAATGAAGCATTCACAACTGTGTGCCTTCGTGTAAAGGGTAACTTTGACTCATTCACCGTTTAACCAGGCCCCGGTAGAGGTCGTCGGTCATGTTGGGGTCTTCACCACCTCTCTTCAACCGACAGTACCACCAGTCTGTCGCTTTCTTCAGTCTGTCGCCAGAGAGTGACTCTGCTGGATCGTTGTTCTGGTCGCGATGGAGACGCATGTACTCTGGCTCTGTCATCGTGTCTTGACACAGACACAAGCTGCTCACCTCCTTCATGTTGCCGAAGTCTTCTAGTTTTAGGCCCAGGCATCGGGCCAACTCCTGTCATCAGTGTGTGTTATCCAAGTGTTATCACGCACCTATTCAACTCCCGTATCATGCAAGTGCACGCAGTTATCCAGAACCATTTACGATGGAAATAATAAGATACGAAATATTCTCTATGTTATGAGCATTAGGCCTACCTCGCTTACGTACGCACGCACGAAAGCACGCACACACTAGTGGTATCAATAGAGTAACCCCACACCTCAATCAGTCATCTCAAGCATTGAAACACACATGCACGCACACACACACGCGCGCGCGCGCGCACGCACGCACGTCCTACCTGTCCAAGTTGTGGATATGTCTCGAGTTGTACTGTCAGGAGTTCGTCCCAAACGTGTGGCAGGATGACCGTCTTGCGGATCCGCGGCTTCCGCATCTGGTCGAGATCCCCGTACTGACTCAGTAGCTCCACCACTTGTTTGGCAACGTCGCCGGACACAGTAGGCAGGTAGCTGAACAAGGCATCTGACAGCGCCGCCACGGACTCCAGCTTGAGGCCGCCATTACCAATCAGCACATCGGTCACGTGGGTAGAGAGATGAGCAATCATGCGACGTGACAAATCCGGGATTAGAGGGTTCTGTTCAGCTGACAACTCCTCTACTATTTTCTGCGTGTAATTCCCTATGTCCTCAGCTGACAGTTGTCTGATACATGTAGATGATATTCTCTCTCTGATCTGTGTCATCAGTTGTATGCTCATCTCATCTTCGACTTTCTTTGTCTGCGTCCCCCGCTGCATTTCTGCCTGAATTCTTTCGGCGCAAAGCAGGTCATATTTCTCTAATTCTTCCTGTGACAGCCATTTAAGCAGTTCCAGTATCACTTGTTCTGTTTCGTCTGTTGACAGTTCCCTGGTCTCCCCTTTAAGCGTCTTTGTTACTGTCTTCAACACACGGCGGATGTTCTCCTCTGTCAGGTGAGTATGTTTAGTCTTCTCCCTGAGAGAGGCATTCTCCATTTTGGCTATCATCACGACGTGCTCGGCCATTATCCCCACAACGTGCGAAATTACAGTGCCGGTAACCTGGTTGATGACATCGTCGACTGTCTTTTGTTGTTCCCGTTCTATTGTTGACAGCAGCGGCCGGACAGCGTTCTCTGACGCTTCTCTCAGCACCGACACTGCCACATGTCTGACGACCTCCTCCGCTAGTTGCCTGGCCACCGTCTTACTCAGCTCTTGGACCACGCGCTCTGTCAGCTGACGGCCCACGTCTGTCAGCGGGTGGATGGCGGTTTTCTCCGAGGGATGAGTGCCAACGTCTGTTTTCTTTGGGAGCTGAGTGACATATTCACGGACGATGTCTTCCATGAGACTTGTTACAGCTTCACGCGACAATGACCCTTTCAACGATGGTAACTTCGAAGAGACCTCGTTTGACAGACTATTCAACACCTCCGTTTTTCTGTCGGATTTTTGTTGGAACAGTCTCTCCGCCAGCTGCTTCAGTATTATCTCGGACACTTTGTCATCCTTCCCCGATAGCTTTGTGGTCAGTTTGTCAGACATCTGTGTGGCGATCTTCTGCAAGAACACATGCATAACCTCATCTTCCAGTGTCTTGACCAGGTCTTGTAACAAACCGCGGTAGAGCTGCATGGTCATCTCCTTGGCCAGTTGTTCCACAAAGGTTTGAACGCTCTTTTTGACGTTTTCTCTTATCTGTTTATCAGCAGCCTGTGTTAACGGACTGGCTGCTGGACCCTGGGTGTTTTGATATTTCTTCGCGTTCGCCTTTTCTTTCGCCTCGCCGAGGAGTTTTTCTGACCACTGACTGGCCAAGGCCTTAGCGAACGCCTCGAGCTTTTCATGCAGTGGATACGCCACAGTCTTCTGTGGTTCACTGCTAGCGCTGTCCTGTAGTGCTCTTGCCTTTTCTGATTTATGCGAGATGTCCTCCTGCGGTTCGCGTCCTTTTTCTGTTTTCTCGGTGCGTTCTTTCGGTGACAAATTCCCGTCTGTTGTTATCTCTGTCTCGTTGGATGAAGTAGCATCTACTGGACTTTTGGCTTGTTCTCTCTTTCCTTTGTCTTGGCTGACTTCTTTCATCAGAACTGACGCGTCGTTTTGTCCAGGTTCTGCTCGGTCTCTTCCTGACGCTGTTATCCGTCCAGCCTGTTGTGTAGACGATTCTTTGACCAGAAGTTTCACCCAGTCCTGCACGTGCTGGTCCACCACGGCTTTCGTTATTTCCTCTAGCACTAACTCCATCTCTTGTTCCCTAAATAGCTCACTGAGCAAGTTCTCCGCCTTTTGAGTGGTCTGGCGTAGTTCAACAGCCTTCTTATCCCAAAGTTTCTTTACAATGTTCCCAGCACGTTTTTCTCTCTCTTGCTTGGGAAGTTTGGCGAGGATTTGCTCCACCAGCACTTTCTCTACCAGCTGCCCGACGTCCCGCTCTGTGACGTCCAGGTACGTGATGGCCTCCTCTACATGCACCCTCTGAACGTCCACGGCTCTGTTGCTGGCAGTTTTGATGCTCCCGATGAGAATGCCGTACTTGCGATGAATTATCAGCACGTCAAAATCACCCTCCGCCGGCTCACCGCTGTTCTTGAAATCTGGGGCGGACAACACTGACTGTTCGTTGTAGTCGCTGCACTTGACCTGAGACAGAACCACCATCACCTCTTCCGATGAGTCTGTGGCTGCTGGGTTTGAAGGTGCGGAGTTTATTGCTGCTGGGTTAGCGGCGGATGAATTTGGGGCTGCTGGGACAGCGGCAGCCCGGTTTGCGGCTGGTCCGTGTGAGGCTGCTGAGCGCGAAGAGGCCAGGTTAGTGGGTGCTGGTGTTGTGGTTGCTGGGATGGGGACAGTGGCAGCTGTGTTAGTGGCTGCTGGGATCGCGGATGCTCCGTTGGTGCCTGACGAGTTTGGGGCTTCTGAGATGGAGGCTGCCTTTGATGTTGATGCTTGGACAGTGGCAGCTGAGTCTGTGGTTGCTGAGCTGGTGGCTGCTCCGTTTGTTGCTGCTGGGTTTTCGGCTGCTGGGGTCATAGTTGCTGAGAATATGTCTGAAAGGGTTGCGTCTCCCTCTCGTCCACTGGCGTCTCGAACGTTTGCAGCATGCCTCGTTCGATCTTCCTTCTTGTTCGCCAGAGCTCGGATAGTCTTGAGAACACGTCTCTGTACCAGCTCGTCCTCGATAGCTCGTCTGTAATCCCGGTGCTTCTTAGGATCCAGAGGAATCAGGATAGTCTGACCGGCAAACTTCTGTTGCACGTGCATTTGGGGAGTGAGGTCGATGGGCGGGATGAAATAGGTTTCGCTCAGAAGGTTTGGGAACCACTTGTCGACAAACTCTTCTTTAAACATATCAGCCTGCAAGGCAAAGTTTGTGCTATTGTGAAAGAACACACACACACACACACACACACACACACACACACACACACACACACACACACACACCACCGCCACCACCACCACCCCCTCCCCCCCCAAAAAAAAAACAAAACAAAAAAAACCACCACACACAAACAATAACAGCAACAACACAAAAACACACCACCACCACTAACAACAAAAGCAACAACAAACACAAAAAATGCAAAAACAACAACCAGACAAACAAACAAAAAAAAAAACAACTAAACAAACAAAAACACTACCACCACCAACAAACAAACCAGTTAAACAACACAAAGTAAACAACAATAGGAAAAAAATACACAAAGAAAAAAAAAGTACAACAACATAAACATCATCAATACCACCATCATCAAAAACAACAACTATGTCCTCATTAAAAAAAAAAAAACAACAACAAAAAACCAACACCAAATTCCCGTCGGTCAAACAATTTTAGTTTTCACAACAGGCTCACATACGGAAAGGGATGGATGAGAGTACGAAATTAAAATCAGTTGAAGTCTCACATGTCGGCCTGGTTTATCAGGTGGATCAGGCGCCTCCGTTTCCTGACGCTGGTTTCCTGTCGTCTGCTCGCTCTCCGTGGGCGTGTTGCTGGTAGTCGCCATTGTGATGTACTATGAAGTTAATAGTTCAGCGCGGAAAGTTTCCTGTCGTCTGCTCGCTCTCCGTGGGCGTGTTGCTGGTAGTCGCCATTGTGATGTTCTACGAAGTTAATAGTTCAGCGCAGAAAGTTTCCTGTCGTCTGCTCGCTATCCGTGAACGTGTTGCTGGTAGTCGCCTTTATGATGTTCTATAAAGCTAATAGTTCACTATGAAGCTAAAGGAAAACAAAACAACAACAACAACAACAAAAAACCCAAATAATGTAGAGTTGAGTTTAACACACTTCTTACCGCGCACGAGGACGCCACGTTTTTGATTCATTTTCGCTTTTGGCCCTGGATGCGAAAACAAGGCTTCATACTGCCGCAAACACGAGTATAATCAAATAGCAACACTCCCACTGAACCAGATTTAAAACCAAGCAGACTTAAATTGATTCGGGCCGACGGTCGGGGATTCTCTCCGGGTACTCCGGCATCCTCAACCCCCCCTCCCCCTCCCCCGCTTTGGAAATGTTCAAAATTAGAATTATAAATGCAATTCTAAAATTCAGAAACTTAACATATGTAATGTGTTCATGTCCAGTGTGTAAGACAGTGCGTGTGATTCACGTGAGCGTGCACGTTGGGTTTAGCTCGCGGCGTTTGAACCAAATAGTTGGTATAAAGCGCGAATATTAATGCGATTTTTAACATCATTTTTATCTATCAAGATAGAGTATAGAGTATAGGAGCACCGGGGGGAGAGAGCTGGGGGGGGGGGGGGGCTGTGTGTGTGTGTGTGGGGGGGGGGGGGAGAATAGTAAAATCGGCCGGAAGTATAATTATAACAGGAGACCTCAGGATAGATCTGAAAATGGCCGACATATATACAAAACTATATCGGTATACAACAGTCTGTAATCCCCTCCTTCCCAAGTACATGCCCTCTCCACCCCCACCCCCAGCCATAGTCTGGGTAGGGGGAGCCGGGATAGCCGAATGGTAAAGTGCTGGACGTTCAATGCTCGGATCGTGGCTGCAAATCCCGGCTGGGGTGAACTTTCTGTGCTGGCCATTTTCTCGTTGAACTGTGTTTGATATCACCCCTATGTGGTGAAAAGGACGTTAAACTCCCAAACACCCACCCACACATTCCCAGTCTGGTCAATCCTCTTCGATTCCTCGACACAGAGGAGAGGGTCACCCTGACTACCCGCCTGTCAGCGGTTAAATGCACTTTCATCCAGTTAAATCGGCTCCTTGAAGGGACTGTTCAAAGCGCGATGCCGTCGGCTCGCCAGTGAATAGAACACTGGCCTAATTTTAACCTCGTCGCGCCAGTCAGTCGCCGCTGACCCTGCGCTTTCGTTCTTTCTGTATTGTCCAGCTGGTAGCCAAAGTGTGTGGCAACGTGTGGCCGCAACCCCCGCGTAATACACAAGCGGGCCCCTCCCCTCGCAGGCTCGTGACCACAGACCTAAAGAAAGATAGACCCTCTGTGGTGCTGGAAGTGTGACGCCGCCGCGCGCCATGTTGCGAGTACCTGGAAGTGCCAGACGCTATCAGCTGTTTAGATAGCGCGCATAGCATTGGTCCGCTTTATCTTACGTCACATTTCTGATGACGTCTTTCTAAAGAACTTTGTACTGTACACAGAGCCTCTGAGTTCTGGTATTCGCAAGATGGCCGCGATAGCGACACTCGCAAGCAGCGGTGGCTGCGTGCGGCGGTGGGTCTATCTTTTTTTTTTTTTTTTAGGTCTGTGCTCGTGACCTGTGGCAAGGTCTTACCCAACCTCTGATTTAGGGCTGACTCTGTGACTGTTCCTCATACTGCAGCATACCATTCTCCTTATCAGTTAAAATCATTCATTGCAAAACCTCAACACTCGCGTAATGGGAAATGCGGAAATAGAAATCTAATATACAATTATGAGGACAAACTTACAGTGCTTTGTGGACACGTCGGTCGTACGCAGGCTCAGAGTGCCGTGTGTAGAATTGTACTGCGAACCATCCAGCCGTGACACGAACACTGATGCTCATGGTGTCCTTGACACTTCACTGGATGATCAGATTCGAGTTGTGATTGGTCATGTTGTCGCTTCTGGTGTGAAACGCTGCTTGCAGTCTATAAGTTTAGCTGATTGGAACAGTTTCGGCCACTTCATCCGTGGATGGCTCAAAACAAATGATCATGAAACATATCAGCGACTAAAAGAAATGTACTCATTGTACTTTGACGGAAGTGTGATGCACAGATGAAACATTTTCGTTTGCAGATGTAACCCCCCTCCCCCCCCCCCCCCCCCCTCCCCCCTCTCCCCCCCCAAAAAAAAACAAAACAAAACAAAACAACAAAACAAACAAACAAGAAAAGAAATGAAAAAGAAATCTTGTCCGTTTAAAGACGCACACGTCAACGAAATTAGTTTGTGCGTGCGTGCGTGCGTGCGTGCGTGCGTGCGTGCGTGTGTGTGTGTGTGCGTGTGTGTGTGTGTTGTAAAATTTCTTATATATATTCACCCATTTGCGTCATTTGGACCGGCTGGGGCCAAATATGTGTGCTGGCTTTTTCATCGTTGCTCCGTCTTTGATATCACCCGTTTGTGGTGGAAAAGGACGTTAAACCCCCAAACACCCTCCCACCCGCATCATTTGGAGAAAAGGTATCGGCGCCATGTATCGTGTAAGCGCTTACGTCGTTTTACCAAATGAATGCAAATTTTGCTCTGTGCTCTCATGGTGCGCACATTTCCATGCCATGCTTTTTTGCATTGTGGATGTTACCGCGAGAAACTACAGTTAATATTCCTACTAATACGACGAAGACATAGTTACATCAGAGCTCGGTGCACTAAAAAGGAAAAAATAAAAAGAGCGAACTTGACCCATCAAGCATGACTGTGAGGAGATGGCGGGCCCGCAGCTAGCGCAGACGAGTTTGAGTACTTTCTTCCTGTTGGTGGGTTGGTTAGATGGTAATTAACGTGTACACAATCACAGACGGCAACAGAGGACAGGAAGGAGGCTGGCGAGACAGAAAGCTTGGGGGGTGGGAGGAGGGGGGGGGGTCGGGGGGGGGATACAGGGGGTAGTTGTTGTTGATTTGAAGAGGAAGGGGGGAGGGTGACTGGAGGGAAGGGGGGGGGGGGTGCTGGGGAGACTGACTATACGTGACTGAAAAGATAGCGTTACTTGTATATTGTTGCGCTCGGTGTGTGTGTGGGGGTGAAGGGCTGGGGGGGGGGGGGGCATGGAACGAGAGTGAGGCGAGGTGGGGCGAGGGGAGGGGGGGGGGGTGAGCTATACTCTAACTGAACAATTCTGCTGTACATTTTCCAATCCGAGCAGATCAACAGATCGGCACATTTCAATCTTGATTTTGCTTTTCGCTTTTATGTGATGGACACGTTCCAGTGCCCACGACAGTCCCTCGATCAATCTTCCTTCGGCCGGAGGGAATCAGTACTAGTGTGAACTCCCGCCATGTTATTCTGGAGAATACGCCTACTTAGTACTTAGCCTCTGTGCTGATTCCTTCCTGGTACAGTCACAGTGACTGCAGTATTGTTTGTTTTGTTTATTTCTCGAACCAAGGAGAAGAGCACTCAGTACGGAAGTACTCGGTGCATTAGATTCATAAATTTTAGTTCTAATGCATTTGAAGTGGTCAACAAGGCAACTGTGCCTCTTGCAAGTCATTTTTTTTTCAGTGTTCTTTTTTTTTTTTTTTTGGGGGGGGGGGGGGATGAACATGTATTGATATAGAGTAGGATTTACTGGTCTGATTCAGTCACGGGTTCAGACATAATATTTTCAAAGGTTAGTGGATTTGTTTATGAAAGGAAATCTTTCGATTCCTGTCTGAAGGATTTGCGTGTGCACCGGTGACAGAATCACAGATGTATCTTAACTAACACTTGTCTCACACACACACACACACACACACACACACACACACACACACACACACACACACACACACACACACACACACACCCGCTCCAGATCA
Source organism: Batillaria attramentaria (assembly GCA_018292915.2). Taxonomy (NCBI): domain Eukaryota; kingdom Metazoa; phylum Mollusca; class Gastropoda; family Batillariidae; genus Batillaria; species Batillaria attramentaria. Next base: position 195,463 of record JACVVK020000198.1, on the reverse strand, counting down.
CAGATATTCCTGTCAGTCAGTATGTATGTGCAAGTCAGCGTGGGTGCATGCGTGCGTGCGTGTGCGTGTGCGTGCGTGCGTGCGTGTGCGTGTGTGTGTAAGAGAGAGCGAGAGAGACACGAGAGAGAGAGAGAGAGAGTCACACTCTGTTCTTCTCTGGGAAAGTTAGTTTGACAAGTTCATCTAGTTTTCAGAACTTGTCCAGCAAGTTGCTTGTTTGCTCTGGCTGCAGACCTGTTTGATGACTTAACGACGACAGCACAAGAAATATGTTTGCACCGCTCATACGTCTGACGAGTTGCTCTACCGATTTTTTTTCGGCTGTCGATATTAAACAGTGTAGCTGTGTTGATACTTGCTGAAAAAGTAATGATCTGTCAATGCACTTTTAACGTTACTGGTAAAAATGGCGGAGAGTTGTTCCTGGTGCTACTACGATTCAAAAGTTTCTGTGACAACTGTAGGGGTAAAGCACACACACACACACACACACACACACACACACACACACACACACGCGCGTGCACAACACACACGCACGCACAACACACACACGCACACGCACGCACGCACGCATGAACGCACGCTGACTTGCACATACATACTGACTGACAGGAATTTCTATGATCTGGAGCGGGCGTGTGTGTATGTGTGTGTGTGCGTGCGTACGTGTGTGCGTGCACACACACACACACACACACACACACACACACACACACACACACACACACACACACACACACACAATCCAGCAGTAGCAAAGATGTTCTGTTTCCAAGTGTAAGTAGCACTAGAAAAAAATAAGTTGGATTTTGGTTCGTCGGTTTGAAAGAAACTGGCTGTTTCTCATGTTGAAAACGACTTTTTCTAACAGGTTTCTGCAACGCAAAGACTTGCGCAAGCGCTTATTTAAAACACACGATATGGTTTTACTTGTAGCTGTGAGCAATCCGGGGAACCGGGGTGGCCGAATGGTAGAGCGTTGGACTTCTAATGCTCGGGTCGTGAGTTCGATCCCGTCTGGGGCCAAATATTTGTGCTGGCTTTTTCATCGTTGCCCCGTCTTTGATATCACCCTATGTGGTGGAAAAGGACGTTAAACCCCCAAACACCCGCCTGCCCACCCGCCCTGTGAGCAATCCTCGTCAAATCACTTGAACTGGCTAACACCATCTTTGCTGAGCCAACATATGTTTTGAAACAGTTTCGCTCGTGAGTGCGCCTGTACGCTCGAAATACTCTATCTTGATGATCAGTGCAGCTCTTAATGCGACACAGTGTTGTTTACACTTTGCGCGAACGGTCGAACATTCCAATTCTACCAGTGTTGTTAAACTACTGGAGTGCTCAGTGTGGTCGCCGCGTCATCGAGTACGCCTCTGTTGGTTCAGTGCAAGCATTACAGACGCTGTCACTGTCCAGGGCCCGTATGTCAAAGTCGAGTTAATTTAACCCACACCTGGCGGCCTAACCAGACTAGGACCAAAGAAATCCAAAAGCAAAATAAAATAAAAAAGGAAGCGAAGAAAGGAAGAAAAAAAAAGGCTCTATAACGGCTCAGGCACCTTGCTGGAATGGGCCCGCTTCCTGATTTGAAAAACAACAGAAAATGTAACCCTAGAGCTAGTTTACTTCGAGGTTAGACTCTAACGCGGGGCTAAAAGCCCTAACCTCGACTATTACATACAGGCCAAGGTGTCGAAGTGGTGTGATGATAGATACCACGAAAATAGCCCTGAACGACCTGTGGAGCATAACAAATGGTAGTATTAGCCCTTTTGAATTGAAATAAAGTTCTACCCGCCATTTTGGTTAACCCCAGTACCTGGACTTCCTTTCAATTGATCAACATTCAGCAACCACCGGTAGAACAAAAAAAAAAAAAAAAAATGTAGGCAGTCAAACAGCAGGTTTTGTTGTGGCAAAGGCGCTATGACCTGTCTGAGTTTCTCGGTCTATAGAATTGGTTTGGTTGCACCCCCCCCCCCCCACACACACACACACACACACACACACACACACACACACACACACACACACACACACACACACACACACACACACACACACACACACACACACACACACACACACACACACACACACACACACACACACACCAAATGCCTGTTTTACCTAACGAACACTACAAAGACCATTTGTCTCTTGGTCCAGTTTCTTTTGAGAAACATTTTACAGGAAAACATTTGAACTCTCATCGGCTCCTCTTGCTGGCGGATCCATTGTGCTTGAGCGTTTAGCGTTGAAAGTATACTCAGAACCGAAGGAAAAGTACCTTTCTTCATTGTACCCATGGAATGTTCAGAGAAAGGTACAGAGACGTGGATGTCGATGATGCCTGGTTTGTGGACAGGTGGATGGGTTAGTACGTAGGTAGGTGTTTGGAAGTTCAACGTCCGTTTTCACCCCGTATGATTGATATAAGAGACGGGGCAACGAAAAAAAAAAAATGTCAAATGACAAATATTCGGCCCCGGCCCGAGCATTGAAAGTCCAACGCTTTATCATTCGGCTATCTCGGATCCCCGGTATGTGGACAGACAGACAGACAGACAGACGGACGGACAGAGACACAGACAGACAGACAGACAGGCACGCGCGCACGCGCGCACGCGCACGCACACACACACACACACACACACACACTGCCCACCTGTCATGGTTCTGGACACGTCTCGAGTTGCACAGGCAGGAGGTCGTCCCATACGTCTCAGACTTTACACAAATGTGTTCCTTTTCTAAAATGTAACGGCGCAATAGAATAACAGAGTTCACATTTCACACCAGAAACTTCCCGGCCAAAGCTGTACACAGAAGTTTGTTGCTGTGTTAAATAGTGACATTCAGCTTGTAGCGTCATGATCTGTACGTTGCGGTCGGAAACTTCTGAACTTCCGTCCGGCTTTCTGCCCGCGCGTGGCTGTCTTCTCATTTCTGTACGAAACAGTGGTTTGCATTGTCAGTTACATAATGCTCTGTTGTTCTATTCACGAGAAATGTGGGCGAAGGACACAAATACACAGGGCTCAAAATGCCCATATATTCCCTATTAGCCTCAGGCATCATAGTCACCCCCTAAAAATGCTTCAATCTAGAACCAATTACTACCATGAACAGACCATTCAAAGGCACGCACCTGACAGGGGTTTAAAAAAAAAATTTGCATGTCTCCTTTCCGCTCACTTGAGGAATGCACGTCTACTTCCTCTTTAGGACAGAGAGGCCGTTTACACAAATCCGCTGGCCTCACTTGTGTCCCACCTCTGTGCAAAAGTTCCAGCTTCACTGGCAGCTTGCCTCTTTTTGTGACCGCCTGCCATGCACCTTGACCTACATAGCACAAAAGTCTCAAAAATCACTCTTTTTCATGACAATGAAAATCACTACAGACTAGCACACTCGCCAAACAGGGTACCTGAAACACAATTTGAAACAAACACCAAACACGGTCAGTTTGTGTCCTTACGCCTGTCAGTTACCGACTGTTCTGTTGTTTTATTCACGACACAAGTTTGGTACTTCTGAGGTCAGCCATGACGGGTTTTTTTTTTCTCTATCTGTATAGATAAAACCTTGTCAGGGGACACACAGAAATGGTCATGTGATGTGTCACGTGAGTTATTTTCACTAGTGAGATTCCCACACCCTGTGTGTGTGTGTGTGTGTGTGTGTGTGTGTGTGTGTGTGTGTGTGTGTGTATGAGTAAGTGCGGGAGTACGCGCATTGAGTCACTCTGTGAGAATTTTGCGCTATATAAGTAGAATTCATTATTATTATTATTATTATCATAAATATCCCGAAATTAACCAGGCCCGGGAACTACGGCTCCTGCGGTGCCGGCCGTGTAATCATCCACATAAGACGTGTTATACCAAAGTCGCACCTGTGAAGTGGGTGAATCTCGGCTGTGTGGCAACAGCCTCCCTACTGGGCCCATAGCACACCCGCTCTGGGTAGGAGCCGACCTAGGTAGGAAAAATCCCGCTTGCCTCGGCTGGGACTCGAACCCGGGTCTCCCGGTCCATAGTCCGAAGTGCTAACCACTACACTACGGGGGCCGGTGAGGAGATGGGAATTGGGAGGGACAGAGAGGAGGGGGGATGAGGGGGTGGGGATTGGGAGTGACATTTGGCAGTGAGTCGCTTTTTATTCAAGAACTAATAACTTTTTTTGATGTCAGCTGCTGTTGATGCCAGTCCAATATTTTTCTCTCATAAATTATTCTCCGCACACTTCCTTTACAGCTTAGAACACGAACCAGCAACAAGACGCTGCACCAACTGACGCGTTTGATCAATTTAATCACTCAATAACTAGCATCTTGTTTGATTACACCGTTGCATGGCATTGCTTAGGATATAAGCGTGGCGCAGTTAACATTTCTTCAACATCAGGGTTGTTTTTGTAACCGTTCCTCCAGGATCTGTCTTTGCTGTATCCCTGTGTTGTGTACGGTCAGTTTAAAACGAGCACTGCACATAGGTACAAAATGCCCGGAGTGGTGTTTATTATTTGTTTTTTCTTCATCAAGTCTTGTGCAGGTGAGTGTAAAGGATGTGTTTTAAGCGGCGAAGTTGCTTAGAGAAAAATGCGAAACGAAGTTGTTTGTAGGTTGTATTCCTTCAGATTCGAAACAAAAATGAACACAGACATACAGACACACACACACAGACACACACACACACACACACACACACACACACACACACACACACACACACACACACACACACACACACACACACACACACACACACACACACACACACACACACACAGAGACACACACAGAGACACACACAGAGACACACACACACAGAGACACACACACACACACAGACACGCACACACAGAGACACACACACAGACACACACACACACACAGACACACAGACACACACACACACACACACACACACACACACACACACACACACACACAGAGAGAGAGAGAGACTGACTGACACGTTCATTTCTGGATAAAGACTTGTAGGCATGGTCTGCCTATCTTACAAGCTGTCCTGCTAATCTAGAAACACTAACAGATAAAGGCTAATATGAAAAAAGTATACCTGGCACAAAAGGAGTAAATCTAATAGTAAAAAAAGAAAAGAAAGAAAAAACAATAAACATGCAAAGACAGAAAGAAGCGCAAGAAATTCTAGGGAAACACATCGGGAAATGAGTGAAAAGTAGAGAGAGAGAGAGAGAGCACACACACACACACACACACACACACACACACACACATTGCGTATGACCCATTTTCCAAATGACGTTTGACATGTTTTCTACTGCAGTCTAGAGACTGTTCTTCAGCTTTCGTTTATTATTATTATTATTTTTTTTTTTAGGCATTGTGTGTACTGCGGGATGGACGGTGAATCCTCACCACGACACGTGCGTCATAGCGGTGAATGATGACGTCACGTGGATGGACGCAAGGGACGCCTGTACAGTACTCAACAGCTCTCTGGCGCACGTTGACTCTGCCGCTGTCGGGGACTTTGTCTACAATCTGTATTCGTAAGCTAATTCTCTGTTCCATCAGATGCACAAAATTATATATCACCACTGCTATTTCCAGCAAAACAACCACATACCCCCCCCCCCCACACACACACACACACACACATACACACCACCACCACCACCACCACCACCACCACCACCACTACCGCAAGTATTATCAGAGACATAGATTCATCTGTGGTCGGAAACAATGATTCAAATATTATATATTTTTTTTTTTTCGTTGTTGTTTTTTCGCAGACAAATTCTACTTTGGTAGGGGCTGAAATCCTAATCAAACACGTACACTATTTCGATAAGAACAAGAGAAGTCATTGTGATTACTATCGGAGATTTCTTTACAAACGCTTAACGCACGCACATATGCACTCACGCGCAGGATCGAGACCAGGATTTATGACCGCCAATAATGATTATCGGGTCGCTTCGCCACTTAAATTTCTGCATTTTTTTCTGCCGTCGCTACCACCAGCTCACGCTCCCTGCTGCATTTTGACTACAGTAAAGTTTGATATGTTCTCTTCTCCTTTCTTCCCTTCTTCCTTCCCCCGATTTTTCCCTCCGTCTTTTCATTTCATTTCATTTTTCAAGCCAACTTCTCCGCCTTGATGTATGTAAACTCAGATGAGCACGCATATAAGTTTTTACTTATTGTGCACCGTAGCAATGCTACAGACTTCAACATAAGTCAAGGGCCACTTGCAAACACAAACAAACTCCAGACCTGGAAGATGTCCGTGCAGCACATGGTGGTTTTTCAGCGTCAGCAAGCTTTGCAGGATGCATTGTTAACCCTTTAACGCTTTCACAGCAAAACATTTTGAAAGATTCCTTGATCTCTATTAAATTTTGTGAATTCTTAAAAATTAGACCTGTCTGTCAAGGTGGTCCTTGACTTCTGTTGAAGTCTGTATTTACTGTCTGACGGTGATTTTTGCATAAACAATAATAAAAAATAAAATGTTTAAAAAAATGATAATAACCGATTTTTCCTCAGGGGTACTGGCCACAGCTTCTTGTGGATCGGAACCAATGATATGCGAGAGGAGGGGGTGTTCCGCTGGCTGGGGGGAGGGGAAGCCGACTTCTTCTCCTGGCATCCCTCAGAACCCAATGACGACACTCACTCTCAGAACTGTGTCAGCTTTAACCCAGATGATAGCGAGGACAAGACTTGTGACGGGTACCTAACTGGGTACGTCTGCGAGTACTGGTCACAAGGTGCGTTTTTATTGTTTATTTTCCTACATTATTGTCCTTTCCGAGAAATACGACCTGCTTTTCCGGGGGAAGCGCGTCTCCGCGGTGAAGAACCACCCAATACCTATCATATTTCTCTTTTTTTTTCTGGGGGAGGAAAGCCTGATAGCCCGGAGAGAAAACCCCATTGAGCAGCCCGGTAGCCATGAAAAACCGGTATGTATCACATGTCACAAGCTCTACCTGGGCTCGAACCCACGCTTCACCGCCGTGACAGCGGTGACGGCCGTTCAGTAGCTCAAGTGAAGTCCCACGCGCAATCTATTAGACCACCGCTCACCGTAGACCACCGCTCACCCATTACATTGATTTGTTGAAGACTGCGTGATTGACTGCCACAAAAGGGGAACAAGGTGATTTTGGGACAAACGGTGATTTTGAAACAAGGGGTGATTTTGAGACAAAGGGTGATTTTGAGACAAAGGGTGATTTCGGGCATACGGAGTTATTAGTATCACTGAAAAATTCATAAAATAAGCTTTCTTTTCGTGTAAAAAAATAAACAAACCCAAAAACCCGTATTTCTGCAGCATGATGTAGACCTGAGATATGTTTGTTGAAAACTTGCTCCTCAAATGCACACGCGTTGACAAAACGGCTAGTCAAGTGTGACGTGGGAATCATACCAATATGACGTAGTTGTATTATATGTTGTATCATATGCTTGTTTTTAACATAATAAACATACTTAAATACACCGATTCTGTCTTGAAATTTTCACAAAAGTTGTAATAGTTGTATAATGACCCGAAAATAGCCCTTCATTCCTCCTCGTTTCTTTTCAGACGTCGTCTCAGGGCGATTCCACAAGATTACCACGGGCGAACTCAGTTCCTCTAACATGGGAATCGCTCCTGCTTTCGGCTTCTCCTTCACGACGGACAGCAAAATGACATGCGCTGCAGAATGCAGGAAGCAGCGCCACCTTTGTGACGGCTTTGTCTTCAGCGCTTCCGCCAAGACCTGCTACTCTCTGCGACAGTATGACGATGGAGATTCCGCGGTTCTCACCGCGACTCAGATCCAGAGTATCACAGACACGAGCGGCTCGGTGTACTTCATGCATGGGTGACTGTCACAACCAATGGAATGGACGGACGATAACTTTGAATAATCGTATTTTATTTTAGCACAGACCACCTAGCAAATTTCATCAGTGCACGTTGCACAGAAACGGTCACTGTCGATGGTCATCTGTTTTGAGGGCCACGGCTACGGAATATTCCTGATTCCACTCAAAGGACTTGCTCCTTGCCAGATCTGGGCTGGAGTTCCGTTTTTCTTTCTCCTTTTCAATCTTTTTTACTACTTTAAATATCTCTTTCTGGAAATTTCCAGCTGTTTCCTCCGGGGGAAGCGCGTCGCCGCGGTGCAGCGCCATCCAGTACCTATCCAATTTTCCCTTTCCCCCCCCCCCTTCAATTTTGCTAGGAGAGGAAAGACGGATAACCCGGAGAGAAACCCTCGATGAGCAGCCCGGTAGCCAGGAAAAACCGGTATTACATAACAAACTCGACCTGGCTTTGAACTCACGTTTTTTACGTGAATATACATATCCGCCCAAAAACAATTTTGATTGTCTAAATAATTACCTAATCTACTCACACACGCAAATATTGCAACTTATCATTTGAACCTCTTCAGATCACGTGACTAGACTTGAAAGGTGTGTTGTCAAAACGCCAGGCCAAGCTATAGACGTAAACTTACGCCCTTGTAATTGCGTCAAGCGTTGAAAATATATCCGTTTTGATGAAAAAAAAAAAGTTTTTGTATCTGACTACATAGTTCTAACTGTTGAACTTTCCCCTGTTTGGATTTACGCAAGCCGACACTCTAGCTTGAAACTGATCAAATGTTTATGCATTAAATGAATTCATCTGAAACGCTGAAATGTCTTTCTTTCCAATTTTTTGAAACTATGCTGTGTCTGTATGTATACCTTTGATAAAAAATAAAAAAAAACAAGCAAGCAGCAGCACAAAACAGACATTCAGATCCGCCAGAAAATACCAAGAAAGGGACGGGCATTGTGTAACAAGGAACAAGAATTCACGACCAAAAGATGTCTCACTGGACCAAGGGTCAGCAGACACCTGTTTACTGACCTCCCCCTAAAGGAGATAATAATAATAATAATAATAATAATAAATACTTATATAGCGCTCTATCTCGCAGAGAGCTCACAGCGCTTGACAAGAAAAGAAAAACAGAACAATGCAATCACATACAAACAAGCAGTACACCCTCACACAACACACAGCGTATCAACACTACAATCAGGTCCCTCTACGGAGAAGGTGACAGCCGGAGAACTTGCCTTCTAGTGAACGGACACGACTCCTGGACCACATATGGTCAGATTGTAACCCCCCCCCCCCACCCCACCACCCCCCACCCCCACCCCCGACCCAGTGAAAGAATTCATTAAAAAGATAGGTTTTTTTAAAGCAGGAGCGGAAGGCCGAGTCAGTACTTGCTGAGCGGACAGATAAAGGAAGAGAATTCCAAATAGTCGGTGCTGCAGAAAAGAAAGGACCTTTCTCCAAAGGTTTTAGTGAAGACACGTGGTTTGCAGAGTGTGAGAGTGTCCGGTGATGAGCGAAATGTTCTTGCTGGTACGTAGACGTTATTAAGAGAGCAAAAGACAGGTGAATGGACCAATGGAGGCAGAAATAAGAGAAAAGAAAGAGAAAAAATAAATGGGGTGGGCAAGCTCAGCGAAATCAGCCCCGGCGAGCCCATAGGGCCTTGGAAATATGAATGTAAGTTAATTGCTTTTTACACAGTGCCATCGGAATTGTTTTGTTATCGCAACAGAATCTGTCTACTCGTGTCACGAAAAATGTTACTGTGACTGTTCAAACTGCATTCCTTCTGGTTTTAATCACAATGTTAATTTTACGAACATCCCACCCACATGGTCAGTTCTGTGACTCAAGGTTTGGCACTCGAGGCACTACAATACTTAAAAAAATCGGAAATGCAAAATTGTCATAGAGTGGCCATTTCCTTAGTGTTCACGTCTGTTGTGTGTGTGTGTGTGTGTGTGGGGGGGGGGGGGGGGGGCGGGTGTTTTTAATGTTCAATATCGGAAATGAGAAATCATGTTCAGTGGGTATTTCTAAACGGCCGCACTAGCTGCCCTCTCTGGCTGTTAAGCAAGTAGGCGTACTTTTGTGAGAAACTGCGTCGGTAAAACAACTGTTGAAAGTTCACAAAAAAATCCTTTCATTTTATCTAAGCGGATGCTTCGGACAGTCAGACCGAATATTTCAAAGACCACCTAAAAGAAACAGACAAGAGTATTTTCAGGCCTCATGAATTTATGCACTCCTCTCGAACACGAGAGTCGCTAATGGGAGATAACTATTGATAAGAACGACAATGGCGAAATGTGGCTGGAGCAAATGAAAGGAAGCAAAGAGTGTGGAAGATTGTTCGTGAAAAACACGTTTTCCTGCATTTTGTATTCGAAGACACCTTTATTCCAACAACAGACATTTTGATAATGACGATACATTCAACTATAAAAGAGGTGTATGGATAAAACAGTTCTGTACTCTTCGGCCGTCGCCTGTTCCGCTACACTGAATTTCAACAGAAGTTCCAGCTTCGCAGTTCATCGCATCTGTGAGGGTTTTCATCGGATCTGACGATGCACAACTTCATTGTTTTCCTTCTCTTCCTTGCAAGCGCATATGCAGGTGACAACCTGATAATACTCTCTCACAGAAGATATTTCTGACAGTGTGTTCGCATTGTAAAACGGTCTACGGTGTGTAGCAGCTGTTTTCGCCAACCTTGTCCAGTCGGGTAGCGGAACAATTAGCCCAATGTCCATTTCGCCCAAATGATGACACACGCCGTCCCCATTTCTTGTTCAGATCATGACCACAGTTTCCACAGAACTCAGTAGTAGTAGTAGTTACTTATTCCCGTACTCTTTTTTTTTTTTTTTTTTTTTGCTGCCCCAACTCTTTTGCCAGCTCCAGTGGTGTTCCTCCCAGGTAATGGGTGGAATCCACGGAGGGCTCGGAAGCTGGGGCAAATTTTTAAAATTTTTTTTTTTATTATGCATGATGATGGAGATGAGGATGATGGTGAGATGATGCTATGGAGGTCCGTGTGGTTTGGGACTGCGGGACAGGGCCGCATTCCTCGCTTCCTGTCATAAATATCCCGGCATTAACCAGGCCCGGGAACTACGGCACCTGCGGTGCCGGCCGTGTAATCATCCACGTCATAGACGTGTCATACCAAGGGAAGCACCCCCGTGTATTCCCGTACTTACTTTTTAACGTGTTTGCCTTCATAAGCAGGCACGGAGGCACATTAACTCCTAAGTGCTCATAGGTGTTTGGGGCTTTTTGCCGTTTCCCGACACCCCTACCAACTTCCACAGCTTGAAAAACACACAAACACATCTTCAGTTACATCACATTACAGAGATTTTTTTTTTAAATTAAACGAAATTAATTCAAATATACATATGTATGACAACTTCACTGTCTTGTTTACAAGTATACAAGTGTTCCTTGGCTTTTTGTGATGTGTATAGGTCTGAAGTGCCCTGCCGGCTGGACAGACAACCCTCACCATGGAACGTGCATTATCTTCCTTGGGAATTCCACCACTTCACGCTGGGGAAACGCTAGGAGGCGCTGCAGGGAGAAATATGGCGGCTCTTTGGTCCACGTGGACTCCCGGGCTATGGATGCGCTTGTGGTGAATCTCACAGGGTAATACTGCTGTACTTACGCACGCACTCTCGCAAGCACACGCACACATACATACACGTACGCATTTACATACAAGCGCACGCACACGCACGCACACGCACGCACACACACACATACCTTCCCCTTAGACACTTTAATTTTAGTAATCAATTCTAGCGATTGTCCTGGTCCGCCTTTTACTGTAATTTAGTGGTCAATTAATGAACACACTTCCTACCGCGCGCGGGCTCCCCCTTTCTTGGGCCTTCTCTCGGTTTTGTCCCTTTATAAGCAAGAGTAACAGGCCATTTTCCAAGGGGGAACTCTTTGCCTACTTGCTCTGTTCGGTAGATTTGGAATTTTCGTTTTCTGTGCGTTGGAAAGAAGGCTAATGCTTAGTGGTTAGCACTTCGGACCATGGACCTGGAGACTCGGGTTCGAGTCCCAGCCGAGGCAAGCGGGATTTTCCCTACCTAGGTCGGCTGAAGCCGCCAATTGTGAATCACTCGCCAAGCAAAATATAAATCCATGCAGTCAGCATGTTTTTTAGTCAGGCCATCGGTGCACAACCTCAGCGGCCCAAACCTACTTGGTAGGAATTTAGATGATTAATTATTAGCCATGGCCCGCATGTAAAAGTCGGGGTTAGGGAGTTTGTCCGTGTGAGTGCATGCTTGCTTGTGTATACGTGTGTTTATGCATGCTATAAAAATGTCCACTTCTCTTACATAAATCCCCAAACACCCACCCACATCCTATCACACATCCGTGTCCTATCATAATATAATTATTGGTCTAGCCACAACAAAGATATTAATGTGTTGATTTTTTTTCCTATGGTTGGATACGTGACCCTCGATTACAGAAGAGGGACATCATGACTAGCCTAAACCATAACTGTCTTGTCATTTGTGTAGCGTAGTCATCTTTATGTTGGCACCTGATTCTAACCATTTTTTTTTCAACCCAGCGGCACTCAAGTGTGGACTGCCGTTAACGATATCTCTGAGCACGGCGTGTATCGCGGGGTAGGGCAAGGACTGGTGCATGACGTCAACTGGGCTGACGGCTTTCCTACGTCAAACTCCGATCACTGTGTGACGTCAACACCCGCTGGCATGAAAGAATGGGACTGCACAGGCCAGATGAGCGTGGCCTGTGAACGTTGGTACACCGGTAAATGTCTGTCTGTCTGTCTGTCTGTCTCTGTCTCTGTTAGTTATTTAGGTCTTAACGCCGCGCAAGCAACGAAGGCTAATTCGCGGCTAAGTACAGTCTGCCTCTGCCAGGTCGTTAAAAAGATTAGAGCCCATTCCGTAAAACAAGATGTAAATTATATATATTAAAAACCTGTCTGATTTAAATTTTGAGATAAACATGTTTTTGCCCATCAAAGACTATGAAGCTATAAGCAGATCAAGGGAAGTCCATATTGTTTAAGAGACTAGGTTTTATAAAACAAGTTGGACTCCTTCAAGAACTCGAAGATGTTGTCCTTGGGGACATCCGGAACATGTCATAGAGTGCAGAAAGCTGAAGGCGATCCCTGGCAGAGGGAGACCACTACAGCTAACCGCATATGGGCACGTCATCTGCTACACACCAAAAATTAATTGTCCATTAATAATTAGTGGTTAGCACTTCGGACCATGGACCTGGAGACCCGGGTTCGAGTCCCAGCCGAGGCAAGCAAGATTTTCCCTACCTAGGTCGGCTCCTACGCAGAGCTGGTGTGCTATGGGCCCAACGGGGAGGCTGCTGCCACACAACCGAGATTCACCCACGTCACGGGTGTGACTTTGGGGATGCTTCCCTTGGTATGACACGCATAATGATGTGGATGATTACACGGTCGGCACCGCAGGTGCCGTAGTTCCCGGGCCTGGTGAACGCCGGGATACTTATGACAGGAAGTGTGGGATGCGGCCCTGTCCCGCAGTGCCAAACCACACGGACCTCCATAGCATCATCTTTCCATTATCCTCATCTCCATCATCATGCATAATAAAAATTGCCCCAGCTTTCGAGCCCTCCGTGGATTAAACCCATGACTTGCGAGGAACACCACTGGAGCTGACAAAGAGCTGGGGCAGAAAAAAATCTCCTTTTCTTGCTGTCCGTGCTGAAAAAAAACCCGACCAGATTAATAATAATAAAAAAAATCTTATCGATTTCTAGCTTTTCCAGAGTGTCGTAGATTCACCAAGATGGACCCTGAAAGCTTCCTACACTCCACCTTCTTCGGACAGGACAGCACAGACTTCACTTTCACAAGCAGGAGCAAACTGACCTGCGCCAAGGAGTGTGGAAGAAATCACCACCTGTGCGACGCTTTCATCTTCAGCGCTGTGTCAAAGACGTGCTCCCTCGTCCAGGTGTTTGGGAGTAACAATGATAAACCGTTCACTGACGCCGAGAGGCAAGCCATCGTGGACGATGGTGGCTTCCTGTATCATGTGAATGGGTAAATTTTAAAGGGGTGTAATAATAATAATTGGTATTTAAGGGATGCCCTCCCTCCCGCAGGAGCTCAGGGCGCCTTACAGTCAACACGCACTCACTCACACAGAAACGGAAACACACGCAACATTCCTCCACACATACATTTAACTGCAAACACATCATATGCAGCAGGTATGGCTTAACTTTTCCAAGCTCACAGACCCACTCAGAATGTTGACGACGATAAAAGCAGTACACCATTTATATTACAGTTATAAATTTCGCACAAATAATGATAACAGAAATGTGTGGATTATGTAGGCACTCTTTTTCAATGGCTTTTTTTTTTTTAAATTCCGCAAGCTGAATACAACACGCACAAGCACGTCAATCATGGAAGACGGCGGAACTTGTGAAGTGTCAACTCGGATCCCTCTTTGCATCTTCTCTGCTCTGAGTGTCTGATCGAGCCTCGTATTTCGCAATACAGTTATATTGCACTGCGGTAGCCATGTCAAAACTTTTAATCTGGATCAGACATGGAGAATTAAAATGTGTTTCCCTGCAACTGCAAGGATGTAAATCTTCGTGTCGATTTTTGTATTTTTCTTTTGCAAAGGTATGATTACACACACACACACACACACACACACACACACACACACACACACACACACACACACACACACACACACACACACACACACATCACCACCGCCACAACAACAAGAGCTTGTCGTACTTGATTATTTGTCGTGTTTCATGTACCCCCACTGGGTTAAAAAAAAAATGACTAGACATGACTTTTGACTTGACTTGACCTGACTTGACTTGACTTGAATACAATTCTAAGCAAACATAAAGTTCCTATCGGATCGGCAGCCAGGTGTGTTTTGTTTGTTTGTTTCACCAACTCGACCATGTTCTCACAACATAACGGACACAACGTATTCAACAGCGGAAGCTGATGATTTCTCTTGGCACAAAGCACCAAAGAGTTCCAGCTGCATCAAAAGAACGGAAACAAAATTAATGATAATCATGACTGATTACGACTGATTTCCTTGCTTTCCTTGCTTTTTTGTTTTCATTCTTCCGATGTTTAAAGATACAGACTTGTGTCGCGCAATCCGCAGTCATTAAGTTCAAAAAGACAAGTCTTTGACAAATTATGGTGGTTTTTTTTGTTAATTATAATTGATTAAGACTGATTTCCATTCTTCCTTTGCTGTTTTTAAAATTCTTTTGTCAGAAGTACAGATTTCTGCCGCGCAATCACCAATCATTAACGTTCAGTAAGACAGGAAAGAGCAAAGAGAAATCTCGGCAAAAATATTTTAAAAACTGATGTGTAGTAAACTTTCTTTGATGATGTATTTGGTTATGGTTCTTGTTCCTGTTGAAAAGAGATGCATTATCTAATTCGCAAATGCATCTGTATTGCCAGCGCTGTGTCTCTCGGAGACATTGCCACGTCCGTCTCTTTCTATCTCTCAATGTAAAATTATTGTGGAGTGGCCATTTCCTTACTGCTCCCGGCTACCTTGTGTTGCTGCATATCAGACTATTCAGTTTAGAAAGAAGAAACTCAGGAAATCATTTTAGAGTGCCCATGTCCTGAACTGTTCATTATATCGTCATTTTGCAAGCGGGTGCTCCCATGAACTTCAATGACCTGTTGGATCTGCTCTTGCACAAGAAAGTGCCTCATGGGAGATAACTACTCAACAACAACGTTGAGCAAACGAAATTCTACGAAGACTTGGATTTCGCTCCTGCGAAACGTACTTTCATTTAATTTCATAACATTATTCAAACACTAGACAATTCTGGAAACAGGAGGAAATATAAAGGCGGTGTGGGGAAAGAAAGTTCTGTATCCTGCCGCCGCTGGCTTGTTCCGACACAAGGGGTTTAAACAGAAAGTCCAGTTTTGCAGTTCTCCGCATTTGTGAGGGTTTTCATCGGATAAGATGACACACAACTTCTTTGTTTTCCTTCTCTTCCTCGCAAGCGCATGCGCAGGTAAGAACTGAATAGTGCTCTCGTTCTTTACTGTACCGATAAAAACCCGAGGTGCAATATGATGCCGACATGTCCTTCATCCATTCATCTAAAGCATCTTTTGCTTTAATGGTGGAGGTTGTGAGTAATGGACAAAAAGTGATTCAGTGTCACCCAAGGTCTCGTGTTGTATCCGCGTTATCATACAATTTCTTGAACGCCTTGGTCATTGTTGCTAAAACCATTGGATTATATTTCAAACTAGCGTTAGGATGCATCAAACCCACAAGACTTTAAATCACAACCAGAAACGTACCCGTAACATCGATACAAAAACGACATGAATCATTAGGGCTGGCAACACGTAACAGCCAGCCACATTTCTCACACCGCGCCGATGAAAACGACGCAAAATACGCGCGCTCACCATGCGCGGTCCGTCCATTTTGCACAACGCAACTTCACGACTCAGCGATGACCGAGAAGACTTTCATTTTTAGTACATGTAACCAAAGAACCAAAGAAAACCATGCTTGATCTGTAACAGCAGACGACACCAAATGAAGCTATTCCATCAAATGTCACTAACTCCCTCTGCTGCTTTTAGATTCAAATGTTGATAGACGCAAACTACAAACCTGCCTTCAAGCGCGTGCACATTCCAAGACATCAGTACATTTGTTCTTTACACGGGGCATGCAAACATTGCCTCGACACATGGTCTTTAATATTTGGATGAATTTACCAGAAATTCCGAACTTTTCTAGCACAAAAAAGACAATATCAAGATTTATGAACGAATCTTCCGTAACCTTTACTAAACTCGACTGGCGTCTCTTTCACTATCGATGTCTTTATTCTTTCAAAAATCTTGGTATTGTTAACTTCGTTCCCGATGTTGCCGTCCTAGGTGTGACGTGTCCTGTCGGATGGACAGCGAACCCTTAATAATAATAATAATAATATTTATAGGGCGCCTATCCCCGTGGAACGAGCTCTAGGCGCCTTACAATCTAAAACCTAAAAAAGCACAAAAACCCCATTCACTCAACTCAATGTACACTGCGTAAAAAAAAAAAAAGAAAAAAAAAGCCACACACACACACACGCACACACACACACACACAGCTGAAAAAAGAAAAAAAAAAAAAAAAAAAAGGCAGAGACCAAGATAAAAAACCAAGAACAAGTGCCAGTGATAAAACCCAAAACAAAAGAACAGATTAATATGAGACAGATAAAACCTAAAAGACAGCAGTGGTAAGGAGCTAAAAGAAAGACTGACACTATAAGACTTGCATACGATGCCACCCATTGCGCATTTTGAGATCACAGCTCATAAGTATGAATTGCGCAGATCAGTCCAGATACTTTAAAAAACAAGTGTGTCTTAAGTTTGGATTTAAAAGACGACAATGTTGGGCAATCTCTGAGGGGCTTTGGTAAAGTGTTCCATGTGGCAGGACCAGAGTAAGAAAAAGAGCGCTTCCCAAAACTGCTTAGATTAAAGCGAGGGACACAGAGGTGCCCAGCTTCCTGGGAGCGCAGGGATCGGGTAGGGATGTATGGAGTGAGGAGCTCAGCAAGGTATGAAGGTGTGTCAGACTGCAGAGTGCGGTAGCATAGAGTTGCGACCTTGTATTCAATTCTAGCCTTCACTGGCAGCCAATGCAACTCTCTCAGGAGGGGTTTTGCATGGTCTCGCTTTGATCTGCGAAGGACTAGCCTTGCTGCGTTGTTCTGCAGCCTCTGTAGACGATTGATTTTATCGTCAGGTAAGCCGGACAACAAGGAATTGCAGTAGTCAAGCCGGGACAAGACAAAGGCTGACATCAGTTTTTTCGTGGCCTCGACTGACAGGAACGGTCTAATATGGGCTATTCTTCGAATTTCGAGAAATGTGATCTTGCACATGTGACTGATCTGACGGTCCATGGACAGTAATGGATCAAGAATAACACCAAGATTCCTCACCTTGCCAGAGAAGGGGATGTTCGTCCCTGACAACTCAATGCCAGAATGGTTGCTAACAGATTTAAGTTTTGGGAGTGTGGAAATGGGCATAACTTCAGTTTTGTCACCATTCATCTTGAGTTTGTTATTGATCATCCACGTCACAACAGTTTCAATGCAGCTTTGCATATCCAGGACAAGGTGAGGAAAGTGGGATGGGCTGGAAGAAGCTTGTAGCTGAGTGTCGTCAGCATACATGTGGTATAACATACACTGACGTTTTAAGACTTTGCTAAGAGGCTGCATGTACAGACTGAACAAAACCGGTCCGTGCATCATGTTAGATGCCACTGAAAGTGACACATACTGGATGACCGCCAGGAGACGGTGCTGGAAGCTGTATCACGGCTCTTTGGTGCACGTGGACTCCCCGGATATGGATAAGCTTGTGGTGCATCTTACAGGGTAATGTTGCTTCAGAATCTCTGTCTTTGTGCTCTCTCATGCGAGCAGGGGGAGCCGGGGTGGCCGAATGGTAGAGCGTTGGACTTCTAATGTTCGGGTCGTGAGTTCGTATCCCGGCTAGGGCCAAATATTTGTGCTGGCCTTTTCATCGTTGGACCCGTCTTTGATATCACCCGTATGTGGTGGAAAAGGACGTTAAACCCCCAAACACCCACCCCACCCACCCTCTGGCGAGCAGGGATAGCTGAATGTTTGAGCGTTGCACTTTCAATGCTCTGGTCGTGAGTTCGAATCCAGGCTGGGGCCAAATATTTGTGCTGGCCTTTTCTCGTTGCTCTGTCCTTGAAATTACCCATACGCGGTTGCAACGTAAGGCGGTCTCACAACTTGCACTCCGCTTTCACATCACAGACATCCAGAAAGGCACGCCTGCAAACATTCACTCCCTTTCGTACACACAAGCAAATAATTCTTTTTGACCGAGACCTTTTACAACAAAACAATCAGACAATCACACAAATAAACAAGTAGTTTCTAAGGCTTAGTTACTTCCACAGCTGATAACGCAGAAGTCTCCAATCTCACCAGCACATCAGTCACTTTGAGGACATGTGCCTGAATACGAAATACTACGCTTGTACTACAACGCGGACATAACCCACTAGACAAAATCAGAATGAAATAGATATCAACTTGAAATACGCAAGATGAACCTACAAGCTTGTTCGAAAAGATGCTGCAGACTTGGTGAAGACTTGTTGGTCTTGAGTAGAAAAAACTATTTACAAGTCCAGACGATTCCTGTGGGAATTCTGGACTTTCGCATTTTCATTCACACTCTCCGAACGAAAGCACTTCTTCAGGAAGTGACTGGAACATATGCTGGACCGCAGGCACCTTCACACATATGATACGCTGAGGATGGTATACCCTGACTCAGGAAAACCCCACCTTGACACGGCGCTCGAATGGATGGCTGCACGTGACTTCAAGGGAGAACAAAAGCACGTCGCTGGCTTGAAGGTCCATAATGACGGGGCAGAAAATAGTAGACTAACATGGTGCCGTCTACGCTGATCAGGCGGACATCAAACTACATCAGCTCACCGGGTCTACGGCGTCGTTCCTGTACAATATTAACCCCTAATTACTACGACTATCTCGGATAGTATTAACTTCTCCATAAACTAGCTTTTATCTTGAACGAAGGTCCATTTCACCAACAATGACACCTGACATTGATCTCGAAAATTCCGAACACATATTGACATCAGAAATTATCAACAATTTCATCTTCCAGTTACCAAATACAAATGCAATATCATACAGTTCAAACTTATAACATCATCGTCAAACCGAAACCATATTGACATCAGAAATTATCAACAATTTCATCTTCCAGTTACCAAATACAAATGCAATATCATACAGTTCAAACTTATAACATCATCGTCAAACCGAAACCATATTGACATCAGAAATTATCAACAATTTCATCTTCCAGTTACCAAATACAAATACAATATCATACAGTTCAAACTTATAACATCATCGTCAAACCGAAACCATATTGACATCAGAAATTATCAACAATTTCATCTTCCAGTTACCAAATACAAATACAATATCAAC
Organism: Batillaria attramentaria; assembly: GCA_018292915.2. Lineage (NCBI taxonomy): Eukaryota > Metazoa > Mollusca > Gastropoda > Batillariidae > Batillaria > Batillaria attramentaria. The sequence continues at coordinate 175,433 of JACVVK020000198.1, read as the reverse complement.
AGTTCAAACTTATAACATCATCGTCAAACCGAAACCATATTGACATCAGAAATTATCAACAATTTCATCTTCCAGTTACCAAATACAAATGCAATATCATACAGTTCAAACTTATAACATCATCGTCAAACCGAAACCATATTGACATCAGAAATTATCAACAATTTCATCTTCCAGTTACCAAATACAAATACAATATCAACAGTTCAAACTTATAACATCATCGTCAAACCGAAACCATATTGACATCAGAAATTATCAACAATTTCATCTTCCAGTTACCAAATACAAATACAATATCAACAGTTCAAACTTATAACATCATCGTCAAACCGAAACCATATTGACATCAGAAATTATCAACAATTTCATCTTCCAGTTACCAAATACAAATACAATATCAACAGTTCAAACTTATAACATCATCGTCAAACCGAAACCATATTGACATCAGAAATTATCAACAATTTCATCTTCCAGTTACCAAATACAAATACAATATCAACAGTTCAAACTTATAACATCATCGTCAAACCGAAACCATATTGACATCAGAAATTATCAACAATTTCATCTTCCAGTTACCAAATACAAATACAATATCAACAGTTCAAACTTATAACATCATCGTCAAACCGAAACCATATTGACATCAGAAATTATCAACAATTTCATCTTCCAGTTACCAAATACAAATACAATATCAACAGTTCAAACTTATAACATCATCGTCAAACCGAAACCATATTGACATCAGAAATTATCAACAATTTCATCTTCCAGTTACCAAATACAAATACAATATCAACAGTTCAAACTTATAACATCATCGTCAAACCGAAACCATATTGACATCAGAAATTATCAACAATTTCATCTTCCAGTTACCAAATACAAATACAATATCAACAGTTCAAACTTATAACATCATCGTCAAACCGAAACCATATTGACATCAGAAATTATCAACAATTTCATCTTCCAGTTACCAAATACAAATACAATATCAGCAGTTCAAACTTATAACATCATCGTCAAACCGAAACCATATTTTCACAACTGATTTGTTCTTACAAGAATGAACTTCAAAAATCCTACAACAATTATCTCATATGAACGACAAATCGAGAATTTCAACATTCAGAAATAAGTCATACATACATCATAATAACATCAAATTATCCATAGAATTATCAAACGTTTCACTTGGTCTTGTCCTAGGCAAACAATGCTCAGAAGTCAAACATACCTGTAGCGCTATGGCATACGGAACACAAAAGAAGCCGTGTGGGAAAAAGACCTGTTCCCTCCACCGGTCAATAATAGGACAGCGCACAGTCTTTGTCGCAATTGCTCACTTCGTAAGCTGACAACTACTCGGGTCTGCCTGAGTTACAACAGCCTCGAGTACAGAGTAACAGTTCAAGCAAACGCTATAGCCGTGAGTAGGCATTTTCCCGCACGAGAAAATGTTAGGTAGACTGGGATAAAATACAGGTCAGTACTTAACAGTTGTCACTACACATGATAATACATTTTAACAACTGCAAACACATAATTAATGAAAACCCCATAAATGCGGTTTGTCATAGTGGTGGAAAAAGACGTTAAACTCCCAAACAGCCACCCAACCTGTACTATTCTTCTTTCAATCTGTCCGTCTGCCTCTCTCTTCTTCTTTTTCTTCTTATTCTTCTGTCAGTCAGTCAGTCAGTCAGTCTCTCTCTCTCTCTCTCTCTCTTCACAGAGTCAGCGCATTCGCTCTTGTATGTCTGTCATATGAATTGAAACTTGAGCTGTTTGTACAACGATTATTTGTTTGTTTGCATGTTTTTCTCCAGCGGCTCTAAAGTGTGGATAGCTACGAACGATATATCCGAGTACAGGGTGTATCGAGGGGTTGGCCAACGACTCGTGCGTTACCTCAACTGGGCTGATGGCTTTCCAAAAAACTCACCAACCGGTAAGAAAGATTGTGTGACGCTGACTGCTGCCGGCATGAAAGACCTGGACTGTAGAATCGACCTACCTTATGTTTGTGAAATCTGGCGCACAGGTAAGTAAGTGATGAATGTGTGTGTGTGTGTGTGTGTGTGTGTGTGTGTGTGTGTGTGTGTGTGTGTGTGTGTGTGTTTTGTGAGACATGGGTGATAAGTGGGCAAGTCCAGAAGGTCTGCTTAAGAACTTTTCTCATTAACTTTGTGTGGGAGTTTAACGCCATTTTCCACTGCGTATGGGTGATATCAAAGACGGGGTAACAAGAATAAGGCCAGCATGCATAATTATCCCCAGCCGGGATTCAAACTCACGACTCATTGAAAGTCCAACGCTGTACCATTCGGCTATCTCGACTCCCCAGATTTGCCCTAACAAATGTTATTTAAACAATGTATACCTGTCCTATATCACACCGGTCCTCAAAGATCTCCACTGGCTTCCAGTCAAGCTTCGCATCGACCATCAGCTTCTCTCCTTGACTTTCTCCTGCATTCACGGCACTGCTCCACTATATCTGGCTGAGCTCATACCACTCTATAGATCTTCACGCAGCCTAAGATCTTCTTCCCAGTCCAGACTTGCCTTCCCAGGTTACTATGACAACACAAACAAGAAACGCTCTGGTGCATGGGCTTTCAAGAGTGCAGCTCCTTGCCTCTGGAACAACTTGACAGCTCACCTCAAGTCAGGTTCTGCGTCAGTCATCACCTTCAAGCGGAACCTAAAGACGCACCTTCTCTCTCTCTCTCTCTCTCTCACCCCCCCCCCCCCAACCCCAAAGGCGCCGTGAGCATGCTTACTGCATGGAAGTTTTCTTGTAGCGCTATACAAATGGCCAATCATCATCATCATCATCATCATCATCGGGGAGCCGGGGTGGCCGAATGGTAGAACGCTGGACTTCTAATGCTCGGGTCGTGAGTTCGTATTCCGGCTGGAGCTAAATATTTGTGCTGGCTTTTTCATCGTTGCCCCGTCTTTAATATTATCCTATGTGGTGGAAAAGGACGTTAAACCCCCAAACAACCACCAACTACCAACCATCATAATCATCATCTTTCCTAATATGTACATAAAACAACAATAACAACAACAACAACAACCATTTTCGTGTTTCAAAATATGAAATTGCGTATTGCGTAACAGGCGTTGCGCAGCTGCTGGAACTGGCTAAATACTAAATGCGTCCACCAACCGCAGTTTTGTTTGTTTTCCAGAGCCTCAGAGTTGGAAATACACAAGAATGGCTAGAGAGAGTTCCCTATCCTCCGCCTGGTACGGAGTGGACAAAGCAAACTTCACTTTCGGGGTCAGCAGCAAACTGGCGTGCGCCAAGGTGTGTCACAAACATTAACACATGTGTGACGCGTTCCTCTACAGAGCTGCGTCAAAGAACTGCTCCCTCGTCCAGGTGTTTCCCAGTACCCTTAGCGCCAGACACTTTACTGACGCTGAGAAGCAAGCCATCGTGAACGGTGGTGACTTCCTGTACATTTTGAAGGATTAGAGTTTTAACGTTCACGCCTGCCCAGATCCCCCCTCCTCCCTCCTCTCTTGTCCCTGTTTAACATCAAACAAACACAGAAACAAAACAAAAAACAAAAAACTCGCAAACAAACACACACACACACACACACACACACACACACACACACACACACACACACACACACACACACACACACACACACACACATCCCGCCACTACCTATAACCTGCTCCCTCTTGCTTTGTCAGCAGTCGTGGTGGAAAAGGACGTTAAACTCCCAAACACCCACCCACCCTTTGTCAGCAGTCGTGGTGGAAAAGGACGTTAAACTCCCAAACACCCACCCACCCTTTGTCAGCAGTCGATTGTGGTACTAATAGTTGCCAAGGTCAGGTCGGTTACCGTGCACTCCCCCGGCGACTCTGTTAGACCAGTTTAAAAATGAACCTGAGGGTGTGCTGAACACATTAGATCATTGTTCCCATAAATCGGCTGGGTTGCACCAACAGTTACAGCCCCTTACGTGAGTGTACCCTCCGCGCGCACTGACCACACGGGCTGTAATGCTTTGACCAGCAAATTATCCAGTGACTCAGAAATTGTCTTATATTTAAATAAGACCATTAGTTAAGACCAAATAATTATTTAATCGCTCTATACTCTTCAACAAAAGGCCTTTGTGCCACTAGAAAGACACCACAGTCTATGTTTTAACAAATAAATTAAACGTGCAAGTTGACTGCTGTCCGTAACAGTTAAATTAAAAGAAAAGAAAAAAGAAAATCGCTTCCATTCTTTGGCCTATCTGAACACATATTGATTTATGTAAAGTTTTATGATATACTCCGTATTGCGCTGGTTTTGTCATCAAAACAGATCATTAAAGTTTTGTTTCCCTGCAGAGGTGTTCATCGGTCCCGTCTGTTGTTGTTGTCGTTGTTTTCCTTTTTTTTTTCCTTTTCTTTTTTCTTTTTTTCGTTTTTGAAAGTAAAACTATTCACACACACACACACACACACACACACACACACACACACACACACACACACACACACGGTGGCCGAATGGTACAGCGTTGGACTTCTAATGCTCGGGTCGTGAGTTCGATCCCGGCTGGGGCCAAATATTTGTGCTGGCTTTTTCATCGTTGCCCCGTCTTTGATATCACCCTATGTGGTGGAAAAGGACGTTAAACCCCCAAACACCCACCCACCCACCCCTCGTCGCAGGATGCACAGCCCCGTTGTGGCATCCAAACGCCCATGCACATGACACGAAATACGCGACATGAAAGGCAAAGTCAGCGTATCATGCCCATGGGACATCATCAACAAAGGAAGTCCGTGACTCGAGGCTGTTCGTGCTGACGTTGTCGTGTCTATTGTCGTCTTTTCTACAGTTTTTGTTTTGTTTGATTATGTCTTGTCACAGTCACTCGCGAAATATTTCATGGCTGTCTGGTTAAAGCTTTGGTGTCACCAGGCTATTAAAACGAATGGTACCCTTTACGCGGGGGTGAACCACGTGGATTGAATGTCTCCTAGTAGAACGGAGTACACCAGGAGCAAGCATCTATCGCTTGCAATATTTTTCAAAATAGCACTTTCAGTTTTTCTGCAGAAAAATTGGCAAAATTGAAATGGCAAAATAGCAGGTTTTCTGCTATTTTTCGTGAAGTTTTTCTGGAAAACGATTATCTGGAGAAAGGCGCCGTTTTTTTCCTGCAGAGGTGTGCTATGTTTCTGCAGAAAAGAGCCATTTTTCCTGCAGAAAAAAAAAACTGCTAATTTCGGGTTTTCTGCAGATAAGTCAGTTTTCTAAATACTATTTGTCATTTACTTTTTTGTCGAGTTTTTTTTTTTTTGGGGGGGGGGGAGTGGGGAGGGGGGGGGGGGGGGGAGGCGGAAGAAAAACGGTTTTCCCGCAGAAAAGCTGGGTTGCCGATTTTTCAGCAGAAAAACTGCTATTTTAGCAGCTTTCGACAACGATAGGTGTTGTTCCTTGTACATTCCTATCTCCTCGTAAACCTTCAAGTCACGTGGTAAGCCCCCGTGCTTTTTAACCGTTCCATTTACCACCCGGCCACTCCCAATCCACCCAAGCAACGAAAGAAAACCATAGGAAACACAACAAAGCACACAATAAAACGACAAGCGAACCAAAACTGGAAACTACTCACGACTCACTAAATGATGCAGTCGAGCTTATGCATAACGTGTCTAGCAAGAATTGCAGCTGGTATTGGAAATGGGTGTGCGTTCGCTCAGAAAGAAGGCTGTGAAATTCTAGTCAGGGCGACCCTAGTTCGGATAACCCATGAGCGATCGGGGAAGTCACATCCTCGATTGCAGGAGAGGGGCACCACGAGTAGGGCGACCCGTACGCGTTCGTGAACATGGGTAGAAGAGGGGGTCTCAATTATTAGTGGTACTCACGCCGAAACGGACACTGTCTTATGGTGACATAACACACAACGTACCTTGTCGGCAAAACTAGAATCTTGATGCAAACCACCCCAGTGCGTGCGGGCGGTGGTCCAGTGGTTAAGAGACTTGTCACCAATGCGAGAGGTCAGGGGTTCGAGTCCCACTCGGGGCAAAGAATTTTGTCCTTCTCGTATGTGGCACCGTTCATTCGTGCCGATCGTCGGGCGTTCTCTCCGAGTACTCCGGCTTCCTCCCTCTCTGCTTTGGAAATGTTCAGCCCACAAAATTTGAAACATAAATGCAATTCTAAATTCCGAAATTTAAATAGCTGAGCTGACCCTTCGCACCACATGATTGTAATGTGTTTATGTCCAGTGTGTGAGATAATGCGTGTGATTCAGGTGAGCGTGCGTGTTGGGTTCAGTTCGCGGCGCTTTGGGCCGATTCATGAAATTGGGTAAGGAGCCTATACAATACTCATTATTATTTTTATTATTATTATCCACACACACACACACACACACACACACACACACACACACACACACACACACACACACACACACACACACACACGGGTCATTTCCTAAGAGACTGTCAGCAAATCCATGTTCAAAAGTAACACAAAAACACAATGAATGAGACGTTTTGCTATTCATGGGTGAAATAGCCATTGAAAACTGTACCGGATGTCCAGGCATTATGTTCAACTGTTCGAAGTTCAAAAGGAAATCCGTTCTTTGTATCCCCTCTACACCAGCGGATGCCGTTCAAACAATGGAAACGAATATTTCACACACACACACACACACACACACACACACACACACACACACACACACACACACACACACACACACACACACACAAAATCATAAATTTGCACATGCTCCTTTTCAAGAGTAGAACGTTGCATAGATACAGTAATGAAAGAGCTACTAAATCTGAATGGGAACCAAAAAAGTCTCAAAGCAAATGAAATTCAGGGGGCTTAAAGAGGCTAAAGCTACCACTTGGACGCTCACATATTGTCCTGAGCTGTTTCCGCGCGTGGTATCCTTCTGTATCAAAATTAATGCTGGCACTGAGCCAACTGAAACGCACTCGACAACATGGGATTTGGTCTAGTGGTTAAGGCATCCGACTTCGGATCCTGAGCTGCCTGGTTCGAGTCCCTGGAGGGCAGGAATACGGTGGGATTTTTCCTTACCATATCGAGTCAAATCGAGGTGCAGACTCGTTTACGGTGCCTGTCTCGCCTTCGTGTACACACGCACGCACATACATCAAGTGTGCACGCTAAAAAAAAATCCCACGTTCATCTTTCGAAGAAGAGTAGGCTGTGGCCGGTGTTGTGGTAAACAGAAAGACTGTCGCACGCACCAGCGTGAATAGCAGGGTGGATGTTTGCACATCCCTTCACCCTCTCATAGCTGCGCCATGTTCTGCTGGTGTGAGTGCTTGTGTGCGCAGGGAACGGGTGTGTGTGTGTGTGTGTGTGTGTGTGTGTGTGTGTGTGTGTGTGTGTGTGTGTGTGTGTGTGTGTGTGTGTGTGTGTGAATTTTATTAGTTTTTATCTGTTTTGTCAGTTTTACCTGTCTTGCGTTTGTTTTTTCTGTGTTTTCTTATATGAATAAATATGTATTTTATGTAAAGCCTTAGAGCTTAGATAAAGTTAGACGCTAAAGAAATATTATTATTATTATTATTATTATAAAATAGCGCTTAGTGGCAGCAGGCTTTCACTGCTTCGTCCTCCAGCCCTGCGGCGCCGTGAGCATTTCAGCAGAGATGGATATGTGTCACTGTGCCGAGGAGAAGTCTACCATACCATACCATACCATACCATACCATACCATGACCCTGCGACCACACTGAGCGCACCGGTAGTGTAACAATAATCGTAGCGTTTGAATGTTGGACCGCTCGCGCAGAGTGTCAACAAAATTGTATCGCATCAAGAGCTGTACTAATCATCGACATAGAGTATTTCGAGCGAATAGGCACACACTGTTGAAAAACATAAGCTGGCTTAGCAGAGATGGAATTAGCTTCTTAAATGCACGGGGAGGGACTGGGACGTGCATTCGAGACTGGGCAGTATTTTGTTGTTGTTGTTTTTGCGCTGCCCCAACTCTTTGCCAGCTCCAGTGGTGTTCCTCCCGGGTCATGGGTGGAATCCACGGAGGGCTCCAAAGCTGGGGCAATTTTTATTATGCCTGATGATGGAGGTGAGGATGATGGTAGATGATGGCACGGAAGTCCGTGTGGCAGCGGGACAGGGCCGCATTCCACGCTTCCTGTCATAAATATCCCGGCATTAACCAGGCCCGGGAACTACGGTATCTGCGGTGCCGGCCGTGTAATCATCCACATCATGAGACGTGTCATACCAAGGGAAGCACCTCCAAAGTCGCACCCGTGGAAGTGGGTGAATCTAGGCAACAGCCTCCCCATCGGGCGCATAGCACACCCGCTCTCGGTAGGAGCCGACCCAGGTAGGAAACATCCCGCTTGCCTCGGCTGGGACTCGAACCTGGGTCTCTCGGCCCATGGTCCGAAGTCAGTGCCAACCACTACACTACGGGGGGCCGGAGAGACTAGGCAGTATTAATGTACTACGTTAGTCTCGGACTGGCCTCCTGGTCTCTCTACATGTTCAGACCTCAGAATACCAGAGGGTTTAAAACACGCATTGCGGACAACATACAAGATATTCTGAACATTGAACGTTCGGCCTTGTAGTATTTGATTAGTATCTGATTTGTTGGAACTCTACACTCCGTCACGTTCCCCTCCGGTCTTCATCCGATACTCTGATATTCAGAATCCCACGTACTAAACTTTCTTCTGTTGGCTCTCGAGCCTTCTCCTACGCTGGTCCAAAAGCCTGGAATTCTCTGCCTCTTTCGCTCCGCCAGTCAACCTCCCTCGAAACCTTCAAAACAAATCTAAAAACCTACCTGTTTTCATCTCAAAGCACCGTCTAACCTGTCTCCGTCTTTCTCCATCTCCTTATTAAGGACCATGCATGCAGTTGCCCTGGCCCTGAACCTTGAATCTTATCTGTTCCTTTACCAGTACTTTTAGCGCTTAGAACTGCCTTATAAGTAGATTACAGCGCTATATAAATAAATTATTATTATTATTTCATGTTACATCCGACCTAGCGTCTGCGCTATCGCGATGAATTAGGAGAGCCGGGACAGCCGAATGGTAGAGCGTTGGACTCTCAATGCTAGTGTCGTGGGTTCGATTCCCGGCTGGGGCCAAATATTTGCGCTGGCCTTTTTCTCGTTGCCCCGTCTTTGATATCACCCGTATGGAAAAGGTGGAAAAGGACGTTAAACACACAACCCCACCCGCGATAAATTAGCATGAAGGTGCAGCTTCTCCTGCATGTCCTAGGTTTATACTACCGCGTAGACCAGTTTGCATCAGTTGTCCAACGTTACATTTTTTTTTCAAGCAGTACAGGCACACTCCGCCACGAATTAGTGGCTTGCGCTGCGTTAAGCCCTAAAAACTCACTCACTCACTCATCTGCGCTATGGAGGCTTCAAAGTCATCTCCCATTCCATGCCTGCGACATGAACAGAGCTACTTTTTCGTATTTGGGCCCTGATGAACGCTTCAGGTCGCTATTGTCTTTAAAACGGAGTCTGGGCTTTTCAATAGTCGGGTCTTTGTCTGGAACGCTGCAAGTCCTTTTTATTCTGATCCCTCCCTGTGGAGTTACTCAGTGGTGTCAGCGGATCGCTTTGAATATTTGTCTCAAAGGCAACATACAGTTGTAACGCCTGTAGGCTCTACGACAATCATTGCTTGGAAAACTGGCTGAAAGGCAAAAATAACGCAGAGAACAAAAGCAAAGGACATTAATTTTTATGAAGACTTGTTGTTGTTTTTCCGTCCAATCAACGACGACCACGTTAGACATCCGGGGATAAGGAGGACAGCGGAACTGCTAAATCTCCTTTTCTTGAGCTTTACTTTGCTAAATTTTATCGTTCATGGAGCTTATGTGTATAAAGGCAGTGCATATAGGGTTAGTTCGACAGTCTTCGGTTGTTACCATACGCCGCCACACAGAGCCTTAAAAACTGATTTTTCCATTTTTCCAGTTCAACGGAACACGCATTTAGTCGGACATGGTGCGGAATTTCTTCGTTTTCCATCTTTTCTTCGTCAGTGCGTGTGCAGGTGAGAATAAGACAGTACAGCTATGAACACTATATTACATGTGAACAGATCTTGAGCCGTACTGCACACGGCCATAAGCGATTCCTCAGCCTTAAACGCCTCCGGTCATCTTCCATCAAGTATAATTATGTTCACAGAATCGTTTCTGAGTTCTTTTGGTGATGTCTGACATTGTACTACTTAGACACCTGCACAACGACAGCATGTCAAAGGCTGGCACTGAGCCAAGAGAAGGCCTCACGCCGCGACGCCATTATCAAGAGTCATCTAGCGCCGGTATGGTGTTAGTAGCTCTCAAGCGTTCAATGCATTTATTGAAGCATATTGACCGGTACACCAAGGACGTAATGATTGTTGAAGCTTTTACATGAATGGATGCTATGATGATGATGATGATTATCTTTATTATTATTGTTATTCTTATTATTGATGATGAGACACGTTCCAAGGTCTGACGTGCCCTGCCGGATGGACCGACAACTCTCATCACGGAACGTGCGTCAAGTTCTTCGATACTGATGCAACACGCTGGCTGAACGCCAAGAGATTCTGCAGGCAGCTGTATGGCAGCTCTTTGGTCCACGTGGATTCATCGGCCATGGCTGCCTTTGTGGTCAATATCACCAGGTACTGTGCTACTGTTTAACAGTACACGCACGTGCGCGCGCGAGCACGCACGCACGCACGCACGCACACACACACACACAAAACAAATCAGCAAAGAACATCCCGTTTTGTTTCTCTTTTGTTGTTGTTGTTGTTGTTTTCTTTATTTCTTTTTGACATTTTTACACAGGACATCAACAAAGACAGTGACATTGACAATGCACAGCGAGAACGCAGCTGGCATACACAGATGGTACAGAGCATATGACCCACAGATTGAAAATAACATTAGTATCAAACGAATGTTTGAACTACGCGGGACATGGCAGACATGTTTTGCTTGTTTGTTTGTTTGTTTCGTCCTGACTGTGTCCGTCTGTGTCTACACTTACAGTGGTAGCGCAGTCTGGATTGCGACCAACGACATTGTGGAGGAGGGGGTGTACCGCGGGGTGGAGGGACAGCTCGTGCGCGACATCACCTGGGCCTCTGGATATCCGACAGACACTGGGCATATCTTCAACTGTATGAGGACAACAGCTGACGGTGTGCAGGATTCGAGCTGCACTGGTTTCCCGAAAATACCCTACGTCTGTGAACTGTGGCCGCTCGGTTAGTATGTGCATATCGCTCTGTGTGTGTGTGTGTGTGTGTGTGTGTGTGTGTGTGTGTGTGTGTGTGTGTGTGTGTGTGTGTGTGTGTGTGAGCACCCATTACATATAGCTCGCAACAGAACAATCTGGTAGTGCCACGGCCCCGAATAGAGATTTATATATCCAGTTTCGTACATTCTAAAGCTGCTTTATGAAATTCTCTTCCAAAAGAATTTACCGCCGCTCCTTCATTAAAAACCTTCCAGATCCGGCTGTTTCAGCATTTATGTACATTTTGAAAGGAGTGGTCTGCTCATATTTCCCGCCCCCTCTTCCCCGACCCTCGTACCACACCTATTCTCTTTATATTACATTTCTTTGTAATGACTTGAATCATTTGTCTGATAGTTATATATCAATATCTTATTCTACTTTCTTTTCCCCTACTTTAGTACAACGTACAACACCCATGCACATCTGGTTCATGTACACAGGTTCGTATTATATATGTGCATGGCTAGGGAAATAGCTTAGCTACTGAGATACCAGCTACAATCGTTTATGAAAACGGTTGCCATGCTTGTGACATTCTGCGTGACTATGCATGTATATCCACCGAGCCACCTGGTGGAGTGGGTGTTTGGTGGTTTAACGTCCTTTTCCACCACATACAAACGAGCCACCTGGGTTCACAACAAATGTAAATAAACGTAAGAGTGACCTCCCTTATCACGTTGTATAGATGGCGAAGTAAACGGAATTCTGAGTTCAAACCTCTGCCGTCTGTCATGCACCTAAAACAAAACGGATCATCGTCCCTTTTAACACGACAACCTCAGAGATTGCTAAGCGGCGCTTCCCGCCTTCCATTCAACGCGCATACTGTTATCTTAACTGTGTTTTCTTTCGCTAGCTCCCCTCAACGCCGTATTTGCCATGATGGACACGGAAACTTTCCTAAGCTCCTCCTGCTTCGGACAGGAAGAGGACAGCCTGTCTTTCCCGACCAGAAACAAGCTGACATGCGCAACAGACTGTCACAGGAACCGCTATGCTTATGACGCTTTCATCTTCAGTCGCGAAACGAACAACTGCAACTGCGTCCACGTCATACCTGATGTCCATCCAGGAAAACAGTTTACTGCGGATGAGAAGCAGCAGTTTGTTGACGAAGGCGGTGTCTTGTATCTTATGGAATAACTAAGGTGATGGGTTGCTTAACGTTTTTTTTTTTAATTAAAAAAAACCCAAACCTTTATTGTCCCTTACGGGAAATTCGGGCCGCTTCCCCCGGGGAAAGCACGTGGCTGCGGTGCAGCGCCACCCAATACCTACTTTTAATTTTTTAAAATATGTTTTACAATTTTTGCTGGGGGAGGAAAGCCGGAAAACTCGAAGAGAAACCCCCGATGAGCAGCCCGGCAGTCAGGAAAAACCGGTATCACATATCACAAGCTCGACCTGGGCTCCTACTCACGCTTCATCGCCATGACATTGGTGACGGCCGTTCAGTAGCGCAGCGGCTAAATCCGACGCGCTACCTATTAGACCACCGCTCACCCCTCCAGTTTATAAAACTTTTTTGAGCAAAAAAAAAAAAAAAAAAAGTTCCAGAAATGTCTATCTGCCACGAGACTTATGCTCCTCTGATATCGTTTGAGCATTCAGCATGCACTCACTACAACGCGCGTGCCTGTTCGCGTGCATGTGGATAAGGAAGAGGACAATGGTAGCCGGACTGACTGTCCTATTACCACTTCGAGCGTAGTTTCTTATCAATTTTGATATTATGACGGGTCTGATGAGATCGTCTCTCAGTGCAAATGATTCAATAAAACTCTTTTTTTCCCGCAAAAATGGAATTGTCTGTTGATATTTTGGATTTCGGCGTTGCCGGTCAGGACAATGGCGATGTAAAATAAATTGAAATTCACACACACACACACACACACACACACACACACACACACACACACACAGAGGCACGCATTAAAACTGGTCTGTCTGATGTAAACATTCATTTCATTATAATTTATACTGCCGCGAACAGAACATGTTGACCATAACGACAGTACAGAGAAATCTTAATGTGTTGCTGTTACACGCATTCGGTTTGATGAATTAACAAGTACACGCATAGACATATAAGGGAGAGAGGGAACGTGTACACATCTAAAACACCAGGGCAGTACTGTGACTGCTAATGCGATCAGTTTACATGTCTGTCTCTAGTCGAGGCTGGGCACAAAATCCAGCCAGAAAGCGGTGCGCTCGGCCTTGCAGTGTTTGTTCGTGACGATCATGTCAGCGTCCATGTGCAGATAACTCTCATCCTGCACGTCAAAGGGAAACCACTGCTCCACCACGGGTGCTGGTACGTTCGGATCTCTGTCGAAAGAAGAATTCTAAATATAAATAACTAAATAAATGAATAAATACATAAATGTATCACTAGAACATAATATATTAATAAATGTATTACTGAACGGAAAGGATCAATCTGTGGTGGTGATTTCTGCTTTGGAAATGTTCAGCCCACCAAATTTGAAAAAAAATTCAATTCTAAATTCCGAAATTTAAGTAGCTGAGCTGACCCTTCGCACCACGTGATTGTAATGTGTTTATGTCCAGTGTGTGAGAGAATGCGTGTGATTCACGTGAGCGTGCGTGTTGGGTTCAGTTCGCGGCGCTTTGAGCCGATTCATGAAATTGGGTAAAGCGCCTATACAGTACTCATTATTATTATTATTATTAATTGCTCTCAGTGCAGACGGAGAAAAGGCAACGCCCATTAGGCCCCAAAACCAGTGACGTACCCAGTCTTAACAAAGTTGCTGAAGTAGGTCATGGTTGCCTTGGAGAGTTGCCATAGTTTCATGTCGTCCTCGTTGTTCAGGTCAATGGGACGGTCGATGCGTTCCAGTGGCATGCCAAGGGCGAAGAACCCATAGTGGCCGTGCTTACATCCCTTGATCCATTTCCGGCCCTTATTATCCGGCCTCTTCTCTTCAAACTGAAACGACAGATAAACAAAACTTGATCATATCTGCAGAGAAACTGTAGGATGACAGTTCGAGGGGAAATAGGTTAGTACAGAATGATGTTAGCCGGAGTTAGATGTTTTGGTTAGAGACTAGTAGGGAATAATAATAATAATATGTCGCTTTTCCTAGTTGCTTGGCTCAAACCCCGCGAACTAACGCCAACACCGCACGCCCACATGAATCACACACACAAGCTCATCAACACAATCACGCGGTGAGAAGGGTCAGCTCAGCTATTTAAGTTTCGGAATTTAGATTAGCAGTTAATAATTGAATTGGGGGGGGGGGGGGGCTGAAATTTTCAAACCATCGAGGGCCTCAAGCCCGAGTACCCGGAAAGACCCCCCCCCCCCCCCCGCGACCAACCCGAATGGACAGCGCCACATGTAGTCATCGTTGGGGAAGCGATGCAGAGCGAGCAGAGGGGCTTCACGCGTACACAAAGGAGAAATGCCAATATGTGGAAAACGATTTGCCATTCTAGCTCTTGTTTGTATGAAAACCGTCCATAAGAAACTTCTTTCTTACCTGAAAGAGGTAGACGTTGGCCTGGTCGTTGTCCACGGCGTGGTTCCTGGAAAAGATGACGTTGGGGATGAAGAAATGCTTGTCGGTTGTCAGGTCCACGGTGCTCTGTCCAATGGCCACCTCGTCTCCGGGATTATCCCAGGCGTAGTACTCTTCGAAAATCTTGTCCATGACCTCCACGTTGAGCGCCTGGTTGTGAATCGTCAGGATGTCCTTGATCGTTTCGTTGAAGAGGATTTCTGGCACGCCGTGCTTGATGCTCATGCCCATGGCTTTGGCAGTTTCGTCCAGCCAGACTCTGATCGTGAAACTGCCGTCAGCGTTTGTCGTTCCGAACATGACATCTAAGGACCTCAGGAGACTCAGGTCGCTGTTGGATGGAGGCCACGTGACTGCCTGAGAGGGATTCTGCAGGATGAAGTCACCATCGATGACCGGAGTCCAAGGAAGGTCGTAAGAACCTCGCCACTCCACCTCCTGCTGTTTCTCCACGATGTCCTCGAAGTCCTTCTGTCGAAGGCAGCTGATCATTTCGCTGCTTGTCGTCGTGGTGCAGCCCAGTTTTCCCGCCAGTTCTTCAGCGTAGACAAAGGCCTGCTCGTGGTAGGTAGGAAGCGATAGAGGATTCCCGCTTCCGGCGATGAATCTGTGGAAAAGGCCCTGGTTCGGGGGATACAAAGCTTGATACGTGACGCTAGCTCCACCAGTTGATCCACCGTGAAGCGTTATCTTCTCAGGATCCCCCCCAAAAGCTCCGATGTTGGTCTTTACCCACTGTAGCGCCAGCCGCTGGTCCCACAGTCCGAAATTCCCCGGCGCTTCTTGGTCGTCGGTGCTGAGAAAGCCCAGCGCGCCCAGGCGGTAGTTTATGGTGACAACGATGATGTTGCCGAAGGCGGCCAGGTCCCACACGGGCTGACGACGACCCTCGCCGTCAATGTAACTCCCGCCGTGGACCCAAACAAGAACGGCGAGAGGCTCGGTGCTGGAGCCGCTCGTGACCGGAACGTAGACGTTCAGGTTGAGACAATCTTCAGACATGACGTTACCTTTAGCGTTCCTCTGGGGGCAGGCCGGCCCGTCCTCGAGTGCCGAGAAAGGCTCTTGGGAAAAGGGTTCCCTGGGAACAGGTTTGGAGAACCTCAAGTCGCCAGTAGCTGCCTTGGCGTAAGGAATGCCGCGAAACACGGCCAGGTCGTACTGTGGCGAAACGACACAAACTGACAGTGGGGGTCATATGCAGTGTTTATTTGAGAAACCCTGTTAGGCGAGTGTGCTAGTTTGGAGTATTTTTTTTTAATGAAAGTGTGCTTTTCGTGATTTTGGTGTTGTGTAGGCCATGGTGCATGCCGGGGGTGGGGGGTGGGGGGGCGCAACAAGAGGCAGACTACTAGTGCAGCTGGGACTTTTTGCAGAGAGGTCGGGCACAAATGACGCGAGCGGATTTGTGTAAA
Organism: Batillaria attramentaria; assembly: GCA_018292915.2. Lineage (NCBI taxonomy): Eukaryota > Metazoa > Mollusca > Gastropoda > Batillariidae > Batillaria > Batillaria attramentaria. Next base: position 159,092 of record JACVVK020000198.1, on the reverse strand, counting down.
CTGGCTCGCTGGCCTAAACAGAAAGTAGACTTGCATTACTCAGGTGAGGCCTGAGCGGAAAGAAGACATTCAATTTTTTTAAACTCCTGTCAAGTGCGTGCCCTTGAATGGTCTGTGCACGGTAATCTTTGTTTCTAGATGAAGCATTTTTAGGGGTGACTGTGATGCCTTAGGCTAATTGGGAATATATAGACATTTTGAGATCCGTGCATTTGTGTTCTTTTACCTGTGTGCCATCCAGCAGAGTGATCGTCTCGTAGTCGCCCTTGATCTTCCCTACTGTGGAATGGATGACGACCGCTGTTTCAGAAACGAGGAGACAGGAGAGCAAAGCCAACGTTGCCAGGAGCAAATGACGAGCTACGTTGTTTGACGCGACCATCGTGAAAAGCTTGTTGTTTATGAACACCTCTCCTCGTGCTGTTCCAAACGTGCAACAGACGGACGAGAGAGTGTAAGCCTTTATCATGCAAAATTCCACCGTAGGTGGCATACGGCATGTGACGTGTGATGAGTGAGTGTCCGTCGCTCCGCCCACATTTGCCTCCATTTAAGGTAAGCACTCCATCATACGTGAAGACTAGCAGCAACATCTGGGGGAAAACACGCCTTCCCTGCGTACGTCCACACGCATCGATCGACTGCATGGTCACTAACCTCTGTCAGATATTCAGCTTCGGTCTATTGTCACTAAGGACTAGGGAACATGTCATCTGTTTCAGATTTTCCTGTCGACTGTACTACCTTTGGACTTGGGAAAGAGTTAGTTAGTTAGTTAGTTAGTTAGTTAGTTAGTTAGGGCATTACTCCGCGCAAGGACTTGAGAAGGAAGGGGGGAGGGGGGGGGCGTTGGTAGTTGTGGTGGTGGTGAAGTTGAAAACAGCATTTTGTTTTTTTGGCATGCACTCAATTGTTTGTTTTTAACAAACACCGAACCTCAGCATTTTCTTCATTGATGTGGCTTTATTAAACGGGTTAAATTTATCTTTGCTAGGCCAACTTATGTTTTGGAACAGTTTCGCTCGTGAGTGCACCCGTACGCTCAAACTACAGTAACTCTCATTGGTGACAAGTCTCTAGTGGTTAAGAGACTTGTCACCAATGCGAGAGGTCAGGGGTTCGAGTCCCACTCGGGGCAAAGAATTTTTCCTTCTCGTATGTGGCACCGTTCATTCGGGCCGATCGTCGGGGGTTTTCTCCGGGTACCCCGGCTTCCTCCCCCTCTGCTTTGGAATTGTTCAGCCCACCAAATTTTTAAAAAATAAATGCAATTCTAAATTCCGAAATTTAAATAGCTGAGCTGACCCTTCGCACCACGTGATTGTAATGTGTTTACGTCCAGTGTGTGTGAGAGAATGCGTGTGATTCACGTAAGCGTGCGTGTTGGGTTCAGTTCGCGGCGCTTTGGGCCGATTCATGAAATTGGGTAAAGCGCCTATACATTATCATGATTAGTTCAGCTCTTAATACGATACAAAGTTGTTTTACTCTTTGCTCTAGCGGTCAAACATTCAAATTCTACTACTGGAGCGCTCAGTGTGGCTGCCGCGCCATCGAGTACGCTGTTAGCTCATTTCCAGCATTACAAATGCTGCCATTGTTCAGGTGTCTAAGTGGTGTGATGATAGATACCATGAAAACAGCTCAGAACGATCTGTGAACATAAACATGTTAGCATCAGCCCCTTTAAATGATATGACGGAGCAATGTCAAATATCACCGCCTCCAGCTGACACCACGCGAGGGGAAAACAGTCCTTTCCCTGTGAACACCAACTTCATACTGTGACTGTTTACATTCAAAATACATGTACCACATTTTTTTTTTATTTTACCAGTATTATTAATATTTTGTTTGGCTCTGTAGAACGTTTAGTGATCATTTTTTGTATACTACAGCTATTGTGAACCTCAAATTGCCTTTTCTTTTTCTTATTCTTTTAGTCTGACACATGAAAACCTTTCGGTCATTTTATTTTATTTTATTTTAGCTTTGTCCGGTTGTACAAAGGACAAGAACCTGGACCAAGCTGTCGCTTTTCGCAAGGTAAAATTTCAGGACAGCGACACGTTTGGCTTATCAGTTTTGCCTGGCCGGACAAAATCGTACACTTCACAGAAAGAGTAAGCCCCAGGACATGGACCAAGCTGTCGCCTTTAGCAAGGGTACGTTTCAGCAAAACGACACGTAGTTTCAGTCATACGAGCGATCAGAGGGGGCAGAGGTGTATTAAAATAAAGCCACATACGTTTATGTCAAACACGCTTAAGTCGAACTTCGGATAGGTCGAAGCAAACAAGTTTTCCCGGCCAAAAGTATTCTTTGTATGGCTAAATGTTCCACCGATAAGTCGAACGTGTGCTTCAAAACGGATAAGTCAAACTTCGGTTATGTCCAACAAACTTTGCCCGTTTCGCCTCGGATAAGTCGAAGCAGTCACTGGCAATGGATTTTGTTTTTGTCTCTCCATTTGATGGGTCGGCGACAAACACGGCAGGCATGGAGATGTGATATTTCCGTGCAGGTACAGGTTTGTGTCCAGTGGGCCTTTAGGCAAGGTACAACACAAAACTGGCGAGACACACGTGCACGAACAGAGCTAGACGTGAGATGTGACCTTGTTACCTGATCTCTGGGGTTTTCTGTTGCGAATGATCAAAAGGTGATTCGCTGCCAGTGAGAGAATGCTTATGTCCGGTGGGTGAGATGTGTGTGTGTGTGTGTGTGTGTGTTGTGTGTGTTGCTCGCGTGCGCGACTGAGGTGTGTGTGTGTGTGTGTGGTGTGTGTGTGTGTGTGTGTGTGTGTGTGTTGCCCGCGTGCGCGACTGAGATGTGTGTGTGTGTGTGTGTGTGTGTGAGGCCGGGTTTGTGGGTGGGTGCCATTGGTGTTTTTTTGCTGCTGGCAAAGAGTACGTTCTGCCTGTCCGTTGTGGATGATTTGTCACCAAGTATTATGAACAAAGAGATCGTATGATTGTATTTGCGTGTACATGTAATACACCTTTCGAACTTGAGATTTACTTATATGGATATTCAGTTGTCTTTCTTTATACGCACAGATGCGCTTGAGTCACACTTCGAGTGAGTAGAAGCCAATTTTTTTCCAGCCAGACTTGTTCCTTGTATGGCTAAATTTTCATGGACGGGTCTAATATGTACCCCCAAACGGATTAGTCACACTTTGGTTGTACAACAAACAATATTTCCCGTTTTCGCTTGGCATGAGTCGATATAGCCCCGAGCTGTGGTCCTGTTTTCTGACATGCTTTGAGTTGTTGTTGTTTTTTTTCCTGAAGGGGGGTGAAAAAATAAGGAGAAAGAAAGAAAACAAAAGAAAAAAACAAACAAACAAAAAAACCAATGCCGTCTGGTAGCTGAATGGTCCATTAGGAATTACCGATCAGGCGCGTAGGAAGATGCTGAGAGGAAGGGGGGCCCACTAAGTCGGGTGAGCCATACGGCCGGGGTTAAGAAGGGTGGTGGTGGGGGTGTGTGTGTGTGTGTGTGTGTGTGTGTGTGTGTGTGTTGACTGCCAAGGATTGTGTCCTCCTCTTATCAAAAGCAAAACGCCTTCCAAATCGAACGGGGGCCTGGGCCCCGAGGGCCCCCGTGGTTCCTACGCCCCTGCCGATACAATAAAAGAGCTGCTGCAGGACGTGGCCAAACTCAACCAAATGGAACTGATAAGATGTTGACGGCAACAGCTTTGCGACATTTCATCACTGTTGAGAAGATCACGGTTCAGCTCGCCCATAAAGCAACAGCTCAACTGAAAACATAAGCATATGCACGTGGCCCACGAGACAGCATGGTTTGATATCATAACGACAGGAAAGGCCGCACAGCTGACACCATCAGCACTTCGACGCTGCCCATTTGTCTGATTTTGGACAAAAGTGCCCATATGGCTATCACATAATGGTCAATAAACAGCAAAACCGATACCACATCAGCGTTTCAGTTTTCACCACTTTACTTTTTATCTGGCTGTGTCATCCCGACGCAAACCCACGAAAGGCAACACTCAAAACAGGCAGTTTTCTCAAATTATTGGTTACTTGCGTGGTACTGAAACACTTGGACCAACCAAGACCTGTCTGAGGATCTTACTACCGACTATTACCGGCATTTCGCAGATGATATGAGCTCAAAACGAAAACAAAATACCAAAGTAGCCACGGAGATCCGGTGACATGTCAGTTTATACGAGCGTGTTGAGTACAAATAAATCTAGCAGTGAGCTCGTGCGTACCAGGTGAAAATTAATAAAAGGTCAGTTTCCAAACCGAATCAAGGACGGGGGAGGGGGGGGGGGATGAAAGGGTGCAATTCGCGTAACTCGAAGCCCTCTTCAAAATTCGACCTATCCGTCGTTCACGGATAACTCAAACTTCGCATAAGTCGAACAAAAAATCTATTTCCCCTGGACATAGAACTTAAGCGCGTTTGACTGTATCAGCGGCTGTTGGTGTATTGTATTCTATCAACAGCCACACGTTTATCAACAACACTGGTGCTGATGATATTTCGCGATATTGTCTCGGTAGCCAACCGCTTGTGTACACAAAGAGCTGTTCGCAGCCAATATGTTGTCAATTGTGGCCGACGTGGCAAAAATGCTGGATGTCTTTTAACGCCTTGTAATGTGGGATATGCTGTGTGAAATAGGATGGGGTACAACACATACCATGTGCACGAGTTGAGTATAATTATCAGAGTACGAAATTATTCGTGTGTGTGTGTGTGTGTGTGTGTGTGTGTGTGTTCCAGAAGAAGTTTAGTAAGGACGAAACATCCTTGTAAAGTCTCTCTCTCTCTCTCTCTCTCACACACACACACACACACACACACACACACACACACACAAGAAAGATAATATAATTGAATTTTAATAGCTGTTCAACAATTTTATTTACGTCAACATTTTCAGATCTGTTATTCCAGCATCTGTCCCCATGAAAAATACACAATGTTTAGCGGTCACAATTCAAACACAATCATACAAACATTCATACAATTCAGCGCGAAAGAATGAAAAGACTGGAATGCATAATTCGAAAACAGCCTAATGTAGATACCTAGCACTAAAATGTAAACTACTACGCATATATATAATACAAGGAAACAATTTCGCAGTTAAAACAAACATTAATTGTTAAAAAAATCTTACATTTGATAGTAACGAAGAATACTGCAGAAAAATCATCATCATCCGACATTGCCTTGTACAATGCGCTGTAACATTCCTAAGCATACGAGAAAGCTAGACATTTCTCGGAAGACAAAGCAAGTTCACTTCGATTTTTTTGTCTCAGTGACACGCCGAACTCGAAAACAAAGCAGACTGCTCCATCCCTTTTAAAAACAAACAAAACCAACAGCAACAACAACAAAAACAGAGTTAACGAATAAACTATGAATGAATTTCAGAGTGTAATGATAAAGACAAAATACGTTTGATGTACGGTTAAACTTTTGAAAATTTGGAATTAAAATGGGCGCCGCTAAGAGTAGACCTACATTTCAGAACTATTTTAATCAAATAAAATACACGGGAATTTCTTTTTCTTTTAATGATGTGTAAGAGTAAACAAATGAATTGTTCAAAGTGAAAGAATACAAAAAGCCAAGTTACGACAAACGTACTGGTAAACGGTTAACATAACCAAAAGTCTTTTTTTTTTTTTTAAAAAAGATACGAATCCGGCCTGTCCTCAGCTACAAGCCTTCAATAAGCATAATTATACAGAATACGGATATCACAGATTGAGAATAGTTAGGCCTATTCAAGAAAGCCGGATTCAGTAAACACTGAGACTGGCAATACGGCCAACTGAGACAGAATGGACACGATTGTTTTCCTGATTTGACAGTTCTATGGTAAATGAGACTGTTTCAAATTATCATGCCCAGTTACGTCAACAATGTCAAGAAGTTTGAATCAGTTACGTCAATGGTGTAAAGACACGTTATACTTTTTTTGTTTTGTTGTTAGTTACGTCAACAGTGTTGAGACGTCTTATCAGCAACGCCAACATTATTAGGGCATGTACCAAGTTACGGACAGTGTTATCAGACTTGTTATCAGTTATATCAACAATTTCAAACGTCAGCAATGTCAAGGTTTATCGTAAGTCACGCAACCAGTGTTTATCAGATACATCAATAATGTCAAGACGTCTCATCGATTACGTCAACAACGTCAAAGTGTTTCAGTTACGTCAACAATGCAAAAGTGTTATCAGTTACGTCACCTGTGCCAAGACGTGTTATCACTGAAGTCAACAGTTTCATCAAGTAAAAAGCCACAACTGAATACGTGTATTACTATTAGTAACTGAGTCGCATGGAGCGGTGGAACGCCCCAGAGCCTAGGAAGACTACAGACAAACCGCACAGTCCCAATGACATCCAGTAAACACAGACACCAACGAAAAAACTCTGCCGTCCAGACTATGATAAACAGGACACAGAATAGATGACTGCTATCTGCATGGTCCAAAAGATCTGAGAACATGACAGGTACACGCGACTTTTGAGCGCAGGTGTAAAGCAGGAACTTTACAGAGAAAGACAAGAAACCACAAAACGCTGTACAACAGGCATGACATTCAACCACATCTTCACGCTGCAAAAATAGATTTTCTTTTTGTCGCCAAACATGTTAATGCACTAACCGTGAGTCGTTTATACACATGTAATGGGGTCCCACATAATGATGACAAGGTACATTCGGGCCGACCGTCGGGGGTTCTCTCCGGGTACTCCGGCTTCCTCCTCCTCTGCTTTGGAAATGTTCAGCCCACAATATAAAAGAAAATTAATGCAATTCTAAAATTCCGAAACTTAAATTGCTGATCTGGCCCTTCGCACTACGTGATTGTAATGTGTTCATGTCCAGTGTGAGAGAGAATGCGTGTGATTCAGGTGAGCGTGCGTGTTGGGTTTAGCTCGCGGCGCTTTGAGCCAAATAGTTGGGACAAAGCGCCTATATTAATGCGTTTATTATTATTGTTGTTGTTACTCAGTGCAATAGTCACTAACGAGCAAATTGAAGCATATACAGAATACTTTCATCTGAGCTAGAACTGATCAATCGTTTTTCAACACAAATTAAAACATCATCCAAAATGACTGGGATGAAAAAAACAAAACAAAAAACAATCAAACAAATGAACAAAAAAAGAACACGGCGAACAGTTTGCCCATCCCTGGCGAAACAAAGTATCATACATGGGACATCCATGTCAGATATTTTGTATTTGCTTTTTCGTTTTGAATTTCCTCTTCGAGCTGTGGCGCAAAATGGACAATGTGAACTATGAGTACAATCACAAAAATAAAGGGTATATTTTTTCAAAAGAAAATAATTTCTTGCTGTTGATACGAGTTCACGGCTCAGCCCGACCAAAAATCCCGTGCTCTCTCGTGCGCAGCACACGGGCCACCTCAGGTTTGAGATGGGTTTTGCGGGCTTTTACTCTGTCATACCATCATGGGGGAGCGCATGACATACTTCAAACGGCTCTTCACAACATTCGTCAATCACAACACACCACACTTCGTTACTATTTCATGTCACTTTTAAGAATCACTTCATGGTAAATATCAAATAGCATTTTAAAAATAGACCGAGGATTCTCTTAGGTACATGCAACTGCAGACTTCAACGTAAGTCAAGGACCACTTGCAAATTTGGCTAAAATTCCTGGGAAGATGTCCGTGCAGCACACGGTGGTTTTTCAGCTTCAGAAAGCTTTGCAGGATGCATTGTTAACCCTTTAACACTTTCACAGCAAAATATTTTGAAACGTTCCTTGATCTCTATTTTTTGTGAATTCTTAAAAATTAGACCTGTCTGTCAAAGTGGTCCTTGACTTCTGTTGAAGTCTGTATAAAGATCGCTGTGTATAGGGAAACCAATCAAATGTCATCCGAAAAGTAAATACAAAGAAAACAAAAAAACGAACAAAAGTACATTCAACAAATATTATGACCTGTTACAAGTACAGGTTAAATGGTTTATTAATAACATTACACACAATTAACTAACGTTTGAAATACTCCACTTAAAAGTGTAAAGCCCTCGTGAAACAATAATCACTTGGAACAGGGAGCATCAAACCTTAACACTGAAAATTCGCAGTATACTTCCACCAATTTATGTCAGGCCTCACATAGAGCTTACTAAACGTGTCGCTTCTCTTGGCGGTGTTTGGAATCTGAACCAACAATTACAGTAGCTATTCCTCCAAATGTGGAGCTTGAAAAAAGAAGGCATGTTATCCATACTCGTTTTCAAAATCACTCACAGCAAGTTGGAAAGATTTGCGTACAAATGAATTATTGTAGAAAGAGTCATGGGATGTTCATTACGTGAAATCTCTGGTTATAAATTAAAACTTTAGGATTTCAGGAAATCACGAAAGAATTTTAGGGGTTACGTGAACTCCGCGAGAGAAACAGTGAATACCTAAACACATTTTTGAAAAAGCGGTAGAACTGGGGGGGGGGGGGGGGGGACTGATTTCACTAGACCACATTCGCTGATGTTCAGTGATCGTTTTGTACGCGGAAGAACAATACTTATAACTGTCCGATTGTTAGAATAGGTACACCTGTTTATAAAGCATCAGCAAAACAGGAAAAACAACCTAATGACTTTCATATCACTGAATAAGAAACCTTCGTCGACAAAAACGCGGTAAGTTTAGGAAAACAAGAGAGTTTAACTTTCAAAAGCACAATAGGCGTGCAGCTATCAGATCGATCGTTGTTTGCAAGGCAAAAAAAATATCATCAAAACATTTGCAAGGGACTCAAGAAAATGTCTAAATACAAAATATAATTTAAAACAAAACTTGGCAGGGGATACCTTAAATAACCCCCAACGGGACACAAAATGAGACGATATTTCTCGGGACTTCGCACAGCCAAACACTGGCAGTAATGGAAGCTTCTGACTTGCACTGTGTGCAGTTTAAACATGAGCGTATTATAGGAAAATATATTTCACAGCATTTCTACACCTCTCTCTCTCTCTCTCTCTCTCTCTCACACACACACACACACACACACACACACACACACACACACACACACACACACACACAGATACCATCACCACCATCATCATCATCGATTAAAATCGATACGTTAAACTTGAGACTCAAGAAAAAGACTCTAAAATGCAATATGGATTGCCTTGAAACCATTCAAAAGAACTCGGTCGCATAATCACATTAGTTGCGCATTCAAATGATTTACAGCACCTTCGAATGTATTGTCCAATGAAAAAAAGCAAGCAAGCGCCTCGCACGTTCCACGCATGTGACATGAATATCTGGCATACAAAAATGGCAGTTAACCATTTTGCTGCTAGACTGCCTGTGCAATGCACGCACAGCTCCAGACTGTGAGCTGTGTTGTGTAATTCTCGAGAGCGGCGGGGGCCGTGGGGGGCGGGGAGGGGAGGGGGGAGGGGTTAGTTTATCCCAACAGATAGTTTTGCATTGTCACAGGCAGTCTGCTGTGGGGACGACAAATATCCCCTCTGACGGCGAAAGTGTTAAATCACCGGGCATAACGAACTAATTTTTTTTTTATGTGAAAGGCGAACTGTCACACGTTGGGAAACACGCATACGTGCCCAGTGTTCAACTGAAAACACACACACACACACACACACACACACACACACACACACACACACACACACACACACACACACACACACACCTGTCAATCACTTTTGGTGTCAGTTACATCCTTCTGATTTCACAAAATGTATCATTGTGAATCTTTTAAAACAATTTCTTGACAACTGGGACTAAATAGAGAGGTTTCTATTTCCGATAAAATACCAAAAATATGGGGGTTTTGCACACATAATAATGCCAGCCGACGAGACCGTACGATAACAACCACGCTATTTTCTAGCCATACACATCCGTTCTGAGCAGGCTCTATGATACGAGAGAGTAATCGCATATGATGCGACTCGGGCCGACACAGATGTCTGCCCAGGGAGACAATCAGAGTGCACGGCTAAAGTTACTTCCCTCTTCACACTTCAGACGTGCGAAATGCGGTCATGTCGGCGATGGAAGTAGCGTGAAATCAGAACACGTGGGTTTAAGTTTTAGTTATCCGATTGTTTGGAAGAAGACAAGGAGGTGTTTCTGTTAGGTAAATCAGTTTTCATTGGCACATAAACAGGAGATCATTCACGGTGAACGTTACGGGCAAATGTCTGGTCAGTGCGCTGACCAACAAGATCGCAAACTGACGAGCAGAAATGTCTGTTCCTGAATAACGGGAAAACCGCCACACACTAGTATCCTATCCCCCTCCCCTACACCCACTTCCGCCTCGCTACCTACAAGTAGCCGCTCCCTTTCCCTTGCCATCTTGGGTTTAGTCAGAAGAATGTTGTCAGTCAGGGACTAAGTTGTAAGAGAGCACCAACAGCGCAATCTTCTAACGGAAAGCCGTATGCTAGGATCGCAAGTAAGTCATTATCCCCATCCTGCCTTTCCTGCACCCACATCACGTTGTGCTAAGCTCCATAGCATCCACGGGATACATCCCTACCGTCGTCTGAAGAAAAAAAAAAAAAAAAGGCACTTCGGCGCGTTTTTTTTGTTTTTTTTTTTTTTAAGACGGCGAATGTTCGCGTAGCGTACAAAGGAAGCATCTAAGTAAATAGCTGGCTAAAGCGATGTAAAGTACATATGACTATTGACGTGGTGTCCTGTGACGCCTGAAATGCGCGACCACAGGCAGGGCATTTTCAAGCCTGGGAGCTATATAATAATTTGTGAACCTGCTGTGGTGTGCGCAGGTTATTCTGGTTGAAGACCTTACAACAGGCGGTCTCTCGCTCCATGTCCTTAACACAGCAGACAACTTTGAAGTTCAGTTCAATTCAAGACGGAAACTTTGTGCGCGTAGAACCCCCACAGGCGCTGCACCTCACCCCTCAGACGTCTCTCCAGCGTCCTCCTCGAGACAGTTCAGTTTGGGAAGTTTGTGCAGTTGCACCGAAAATTAAGAAACTCACGGCGGTCACGACAGAAGCGCGAACAGTATTGTATGAATTTACTGAGCTTGGCGATTTTCGTCTGTAGAAAGTCGATACATGTCTATTGCTGCTCCACCAGGAGTTTATAAGCTGGCGCACTAGAGGGCTTGAAGACACAATGTGGAAACAAGAGAGCTAGGTCTGCAGTGCCAGCTACGTCAGGCGACAGACGGCAGCCCGGAGCTGACGATGGCTACGCTGCAGATGTTGCAGTGTGCTGTACGCCAGTAAGCGATTTCAAAGACAAAGGCGCGGGAATAAGTCTGTACAAAATCTGTTCCTGTCGATCCTGGTTTCGAACCTAAGTCCTCAGCTCTGGCAGACAGACAGCTAAAGTGACTCCAGCTGCGATCAGAGAGAGCACAGGCAGCACAAGCTATGCTGACATTGGACTTAGTTCACAGCAGTTCTCGTGCTAGGTGGCTGTAAATGTTCACTCAAGTCTCTTCGGACATACCTGGTAGGCGCAGCTGCATTCGCTTGGACTCCAGGCAGACACTAACCCTTGAACAAGGCTCCAACCTTAGGTGAACACTGACGAAGACACATCACTGACTCAGTATACGGGTAGACACAAACCTCAAACACAAGAAATTGAACTTCGACTTCACTGAACATGTTGAGCTTGAGCATGACATCGTCAGATGACGTGTTGAGATGTCTGTAGCTAGACAGGCGAACCGAACTGCTTGTGCTATCTAGCTGTGCCACCCTTTGAAGCCATGAGGTTGCGAAGTTTGGCCAGGTTGTCTTGCGTGATGGCGTCTGTGGGTTTTAACTGGAGAGCTGTTAAGTAACTGGCTTCTGCCTCCTTCAGTTTCCCGTTCATGTGCAGCATGGCGCCCAAGTTCATGTGAGCGGTCGCCTCCTGCACGCAGAAGATAAATCACGCAAATCATAATTATTGCATGCAAAGCTAGTTAGGGCCTGTTTTGAACCATTGGTACACATGCACAAGCTGTGGTAATGTTCATCCCACACACACACACACACACACACACACACACACACACACACACACACAAACCTTAAAAATGCTGCATGTGCAATTCACTAAAATTCCGAAACCTAAAAAGCTGAGCTAACCTTTCGACCCACGTGACTGTATCGGTTTGATATCCGGTGTGTGATAAAATGCTTGAGATTCACGTGAGAGTGTGTGTTGGGTTCGGTTCGCGATGCTTTGAGCCAAGTAACTGGGATAATGCGCCTGCATTAATGCAATTATTATTATTATTACAAAGATTTGGGAAAGTGAGGACGGAATGCTGAGCTGCATGTCTGTGGTGTGAACGCGCTGTACTGGTTTCTGCGTTGTGCTAGTTTAGGGAAAGGTTAATTGTGTAAGGTAAGTTTAGGGTCACCCATGAAAGTGCTTACCTTCGGCCTAATCTGCGCCGCCTTTCTGTAGAGATTTTCCGCTGTATCTTTATCATTGATTTGTCTGCAAAAGTCATCGACAGTTGCATTATCAATGTATTCACACACACACACACACACACACACACACACACACACACACACACACACGCACGCACACACACACGTTACTCTTGTATGGACATTGTTCCTATATGTTTCCTTTGTTGTATTTGAGAAACAAATAGCTCTATCGTGAATAAACCTAGTTTACCTGAAGGCATTGGCAGCACTGAAAACAACATCAAAGTCGTTTGGATTTTTCTCTATGGCTGTCTTATACATCTCTGCCGCCTCTTGGTGTCTCCCACGCGAAACGTACAGCTGCGCTGAAACGGAAAATAATAGAACCACTTGAAATCACAGTAACTTTTCACGTTTTTTTGTTTGTTTTGTTTTTGTTTCTTGTTTGTTTATTCTAAATCAAAGCTTGTTAACGTATACACGCACGTGTCTAAAACGTCTTTCAATGTAGTTCCTTGTTTTGTATCTGTGGGGGATCCGGGATAGCGAAATGGTAGAGCGTTGGACTTCAATGCTCGGGTCGAGTGGTCGAATCCCGACTGGGGCCAACTATTTGGGGACATATATTTTTCTCGTTACCTCGTCTTTGATATCATCCAAACGTGGTGGGAAAGGACGTTAAAATACCAACCCCCCACCCCCCTTGTATCTGTGGTGTGCGATACCATACACACACATTATAGATTTAGAATAATGATTAATAATTATCACTTCTTAGTTTATACAATGCTGACTGGCTATACATTCTAAGCTTTCTTTCAGAAATCACTCCCTCTACATCCTCAACCCCTCCAAGAAAAGAGATAAAGCCCGAGTTCCGCTTCCAAGTGAGGAGTTAGTCCGTTTCTTTCAATACTGTGCGACATAGTACAGTTTAGTTATACATAAGAAACAATGTTAGTAATCCAATTGTTGTCTACTTACCATGGTGATGGTCAATGGTTCCATCTGTAGGATCTATGGCGCGGGCTTTCTCAAACCACCGGACAGCTGCGTCGTCCACACCCTGTGACAGTTATCGTTATCATCATCAGCAGCAGCAGCAGCAGCAGCAGAATCATTCATGTATCAGTATCATTGTCCTGACCGTTTGAACACAATTAACATCAGCATTATCTAATCTAATGTAATGTAATATAATGTATTCGGTGTACTCTCTCTCTTTCTCTCTCTCTCACACACACACACACACACACACACACACACACACACACACACACACACACACACACACACACACACAAATAAAGCGAACCGATCACTCTCTGTCACCAACTGTCTATATTCTGTAATGTACACGTGTTGTTTTGTGCTAGTGGTCACTTCCAAGGGGCTGCAATGATGACGTACACCCAGCAGCGTAACACATACAGCCCCGCTTACCTTGTGCTGGAAGAGTTTGGCCAGTGTCAGATGGGCGGGAATGTGGTCAGGTTTGGACTTGAGCGCCTCGTGGTACCAGTGTTCCGCCTGCTCGGGTTTGTTCATCTTCATGTACAGCTCCCCTGTTACAACAAACCATGCAATATAATAGTAGTTCCCTGGCCTGGTTAATGCCGGAATATTTATAACAGGAAGCGTGGAATGCGGCCCTGTCCCGCAGTCCCAAACCACACGGACCTCCATAGCATCATCTTACCATCATCCTCATCTCCATCATCATGCATAATAAAAATTGCCCCAGCTTCCGAGCCCTCCGTGGATTCCACCCAGGATCTGGGAGGAACACCACTGGAACCGGCAAAAGAGTTGGGGGGCAGCAAAAAAAAAAAAATCTTTATGAAAAGCAAAATGATTTAGTCGTATCTGCGACAGAGTGAGTCGTCTAGGTGATCTCAAGACTGTAAATAGTTGGCTGTGGCATAAACCGGCCTTCATGACCGGTTGTGTTCCGCATTCATCATTAAAATGTTTCTACGAAAAATAATACCGCTTCTGTCACACTCTGGCTGTGTTGAATGTTCTTCCGAAGCACTGCCTTAATTAATAAATAGCTAATCGTTATCCGTTAGCATGAAGCGCTCTCAAGGAGTTGAACAAGGGGAGATAACGACTTCACACTTCTAAAACAGGAATTACGTCTGAGCATGATTTATCCCCCTTTACTGCGGGGACTCGCTCCCGCACTCGACGGTTTTGTGTGCACGATTTCATTTGCGGGAACGGCAACAGATGGTGTTCATTGGTGCTTTCTTTTATAACCAAGACTAAACGAATTTATTTCATTCGGTCTGCTTGCCAATGCGAGATGAATAAAGTGCTCTGACTTAAATTCAACTGTACTGAATTTCAATCATGGCAAATTTGGAGGAGAAAATTGTATTGAGCACAAACGATAACGCATTCTGAGAATCGAAAATACTGTCAGTTCAGTTCAAACTCACCAAGCATGTTCTGAATGCTTTGCGCTGGATAGTGACTAGGTCGACGCCTCAATGCCTCAAGGTAAGCGTCTTCTGCTTCCTGTGGACAGAAGAGAAAGAACAAAATTTAATGAAAAGTTGCCGAATGGTCTGATAATATGATATACTATATATTAAGGTATGGTAGACTTCTCCTCGGCGCACATATTCATATCCTCTGAACCTGCTCATGGCGCGCCTTCAGGGCTGGAGGACGGAGCAGTGAAAGCCTGCTGCCGCTAGCGCCACTTCATTAATTTTGCAAACCTTCACCCTGCTATTCACTCTGGTGCGTGCGACAGTATTTCTGTTTTCCACGCCACCGGCCACAGCCTACTCTTCTTCAGAAGATGGACGTGGGATTTTTAGCGTGCACACTTGATATTTGTGCGTGCGTGTGTACACGAGAGCGGGGACAGGCACCGTAGGTCTGCACGTGATTTTGACTCGAATACACCTTCTAATGGCGGCAAACACGGGCATGAGACAATAAAGGACTACCAATCAAAACAATTAAAAGAAAACCATGGACATGATACGCAATACATACATTATATCCAGGCCCTCAATGATCGCAGTTAACTCACTGTTGACTAAACTCCGGGCAATAAAAACTATACACCACAGTCAACATAAGAGAACCGTCAAAAAACTTTACTATACCGGTATATGACAAAAAGACCCTAAAATAACGATATGCACGTCGAATGCCACTGACGAAGCCATAATACAGTCTGCGCAAAAGGTGATGCTCCTTAGCCCCCAGCAGAGAACCTCTGACGATTCCCAAAGGCAAAGCAAAACAGCCCATATCCACCCAACAAGTCACCCGCAAAGCCAAGCAGTCGATGACACACGCAAGGAAAAACTTGTCCTTAAGGGCTGACAAGCCATAGGGTGGGCGGGTGGGGTGGGTAGGTGGGTGGGTATTTGGGAGTTCAACGTCTTTTTCCACCACATAAGGGTGATATCAAAGACGGGGCAGCGAGAAAAAGGCCAGCACAAATATTTTACCCCAGCCGGGATTCGAACTCACGACCCGAGCATTGAACGTCCAACGCTCCACCATTCGGCCACCCCGGCTCCCCCTGACAAGCCATAGGACGCAAAGCTCAAACCAACAACAACAAGTGATGCTCCATGCAGACTGGGTCTGCGACCTCGAATATATGAGACACCCGATTTTTTATGGGCATGCGGTGCTATTCCTGTATGAATACGGCTATGGATGTTTCCATGAATTGATTTTTTTTTCTTGCAGGGGTTGAGAGCAGTCGCTTAAAAAAAATTCCACACCGTTGTTGCATGCTAGAAAAGTATACTGAGACTTGAAGAAGTGCTTATCCTGCCGACACTACTTGGACTTCTAATGCTCGGGTCGTGAGTTCGTATCCCGGCTGGGGCCTAATATTTGTGCTGGATTTTTAATCGTTGCCCCGTCTTTGATATCACCCGTGTGTGGTGGAAAAGGACGTTAAACCCCCCCAAACACCCACCCCACCCTGTCGACACTAAGGTGTTAGCGTTAATTAAGGGCCACGAGCGGGTACTGGCTCCTCTTAAAACTAAACTACGTGGCAAAAAAAGGTACACTGCGATCGATTTGAAAGAGAAATCCATGGTGTAAATTAAGCCCCGTGTCAAGATAACGGTGGACCTTGCCCACGATGCAGCGTGTCACGTTACCGCTGCATGTGCACGCGGGGGACAGGTAGGAGACAAATGACTGCGACACAGGCTTCTTAACCTAGTGAAGATTTATGGACCGATGTGATTGATGAAGGCGAAACAGCGGCAAACAGGCTTGTTCTATCCTTAAGACGACTACATCAGTCAAACGGTAAAAAAGACCCAAGTGTTTATGAAACCCATGGCGCTTAGTCCCGTTTATCAAACGACGGTAGATTCGTTTTCATGGCACTAACCATTATTTTCCCTCTCTGAACAACATCATATTACTCTTTCTGCGCCAGACGCCCTCACATGACAGGTAAAACACGCGATTTACGTCAGATCAGATATACACTAAGAGTTGCTTACTTTCTGCCGACTGAGCCAAACTGTCTGGCTTGGAACGTGCTGGAAATTCTTTAGTCTCTGTGGTACGCCTGAGTACATCATGATTTTGGAAGTGTTTGTGACACTTGAGACGCCTCCGAATTGGTTTTTTTCCCCTGCTTCTTCTTCTACAAAGACAAGAATCCCTGTTCTGCGTCTTGGGTTTTTTTTTTTTTCATCTCGCTTTGTTGGAGTTCTTGCTTTGTTCACACCACCATTTATCCTCCTCCCCTTTTAACACAAGCACATTGCCGTCAAATGGGAATATAGGATTTTTGAGGGGAAAGGGGCCGGAGGGTGGAGGGGGGTCACGCCCAGCTTTGGAACTTGATCATGAGAAATGACCAGGCAGTACAATATGCACACGTTACGGCTGGTATGTGATCGCAGTGAATTGTGATCCACTCTCTTAAAGGTGTGTGTGTGTGTGTGTGTGTGTGTGTGTGTGTGTGTGTGTGTGTGTGTGTGTGTGTGTGTGTGTGCGCGCGCGCGCGCGTGTGCGTGTACGTGTGCGTGTGTGGGGGGGGGGGGGGAGGGGGTTGCGTGTTTATGTGTGTGTGTGTGTGTGTGTGTGTGTGTGTGTGTGTGTGTGTGTGTGTGTGTGTGTGTGTGTGTGTGTGTGTGTGATATGGAGTCCGGGGAGGGGGTGTGTGGGCTGAAGATTGATTCGTTTTAGAAACCCAAGAGGGTGGGTAGATGATTCAAGGTTTGAAGTTCTCTGTACGCTTAAGCCTCTTCAAACGCCCTTTGAAAGTCGTTCCGTTACCTGCATCCTGTTTTCGTCAGCATACAGCCTGCCCAGGTTGTAAAGACAAGATATCTTGGTACTCTCATGGAGACGCGGGTCTTTTAAGCCAGATGTGTCCAGGTCAGCACAGTGACGGTAACACTGAAAATAAATATTAAATCAATTTTTAAAAAAAACACAAATAAATAATCATCATCATTGTCATCAACAACCGCAAACAAAAAACAAAACAACACCCACAATTAAAAAAGAAACAAACTTATGTATCATTTTTTTCCCCTGTACACGTAAAGGGGAAATACCGTGAAACACGACATAGTTATCTACTGAACAGACCAGCCATCACGAAAAGACGATCTTACTAATGTTGCGGGGCTGGCGGGGTGAGGAGGGGTGGGGTGGGGGTGAGTGTGTGTGTGTGGGGGGGGGGGGGGGGGAGTGGGGGGAGGGGAAGTTGGGGGCGGGTGGGGGGGGTGTCTATACTTACTTTTGCCGCAGCCTCCAGGTTTCCGACCTGTGCCGTCAGAATACCGAGATTCAAGTGAGCCACTGGGGAGACAAACGTAAGATTAATACCTCAGAACAAATATACACTAAAAGACTGCATTTTCTAACAAATTTGAAACATTCAAAACTGATTAATTACTAACTACATTAACAAATTTAAAATACACGTAAACCGATTAACATAATTATTAACAGATTTTAAATATTTGTGAAACTGATTAATATAATTAAAATGCTTAAAATGAATTCAGCCGATTTGAACACCGAGGTTACCCCCCCCCCCCCCAAAAAAAAAAAAAAAGAAAAAAAAAAGAAATGTACATTTTACATCATGTCTATTCTCCGTTTTTAATACACGCATTGATACTCAGTACCTGTAAGTTTTGGCCTGAAGTGGATGGCTCTTTTGTAACTTTCAATGGCCTCTTCAATGCGCCCCTGGTTCTGCAGCAATATACCTCTGTGGACAAGTTCACACAATTAGCCAAACATACACTGACAATTTCGTCAAAACGGCCGGTTCAAAGTCTGTGGACAATGCACCGTATGGCGCAACACGCCGATTTTACGCGCTCATAAGAGCGATCGCGACTTCGGACCATTTTTCGCGTATTCAGATACAAACCCCAAGCATAGTTTTTTTTACGGTATTTTTTTTAATGCAAACGTAAAACTGACCTTTTAAATTTTATTTATTTATTTATTTATTTATTTATTTATTTATTTCATAGTGTATGCCAGTGCGGCCACATTCCTACGCACATGAAAAGTGTCCCGGAAATATGCTAAAACCATCTTCATCAGTAATGTCACATTGATCAAAAGCAAAACTAAAAATACCATTAAAGGCTCATTTGTATATACATGTATGTGCACATTTACTGTACACACTATGAACGTCCCCTTGCAAAGCTTCTTCCTTCTTTCACTTACAGGTTATAGTGGACGTCGGCCATGTTGCCGCGGTACTTGAGGGCGTTCCTGTACGCCTCCTCCGCGTCTGCTTCCCTCCCTTTGTCATTCAGCACATTGGCCAGGTTCCCCCAGGCTGCACACGGACAAACACACACAAAGACGTACAAACAGTCGTGCAAGAAACAATCACCCCGACCCAGAGTCAATATAACAGTGGATCAAGGAGTCGCGTGCTTTTTGTCATCAATGGATGCAACAGCAAGCTTTGTTGCGTAACACGGACGCTTTTGGGAGTAGTTTGACAGTATGTCCAAATCACAAGGCCTGTGGATATTACAGGGTGTAACACGCCATATAGACGCACCAGTAAAAATGACCCTTAGTTCCACAAAACACAAGACTTTTTAAAGGAAACCTTAATTTTATGATTTGAGAAAAAAATTCAAAAGTATAGAAACTAGTACTGACTTTCGAGAGTTGGGACGGCGAATTTATTTTCCCGTATCTGACATTAACATGTTACCAAGCCAAATAAAAAAAAATATAAAAAAACCCCGCTTGTTTCTGGTTTGTAAAAGAAATGTTCGAAAACACATCAATACACAAGTGATGCATCACAGAGAGATAGAGTCATTGTTACAGGTGACTGAATCCACCGATTTCAGTAGGAGAGCCGTGGTGCCCGAATGGTAGAGAGTTGGACTTCTAATGCTCGGGTCGTGAGTTCGTATCCCGGCCGGTGCCAAATATTTGTACTGGCCTTTTCATCGCTGCCCCGTCTTTGATATTATCCGTATGTGGTGGAAAAGGACGTTAAACCCCCAAACACCCACCCCACCCCACCCACCGATTTCAGTGATTCACTGTTGACTACCACGGTTGTTTTATCCAGTTAGCATCGCAGTTACAGATCAAAATGGATACATCTCTTCTAAAAAAGAAAGTGGATCCCGTGTTGATTACTAGCCATTGCTTACTGTCTCAAACTTTCTGGTACATGCTGGGTCTACACATTTCTACCTAGGAATTAATTGAACTAAATTTAAAGTTAAGTGTGGGTGTGAGTGAGTGTGTATTATTATTTATTCAGCCAACAGGAGCAGACCAAATTCTTACATCATGACATGTTTGTTAGCGAGTAAAATATCTTATCTATCTTAACAATATATTACCTTTTGCCGGATTAACGGGAATTCCCGATGAGTACAGTTTCTCCTCTGTCTGCCAGTCCTGGTTCCTCCTCCAAGTCCTCACACCAAACAACACGACGACGACAACTACGGTCAACACAACACACTTCTTCTTCCACTGTTCTCGCGCTCCCAGGTACAACACATACGCTCCTTGAGCAATGAGCAGGCAAAATCCCATGCTGGGAATGTAGAGGATTCTCTCCGCTATCACAAATCCAACGTAGAAAAACAGGTTGGACGCCGGAATGAACGGGAATACGATGATAGACAAGGCGATGATGAGCACGTTTAATGATCTGGATGTTAATTTTGGCGACGAAGACGATGTGTCGAGACTGCTACTGTCCGTGGAGCTGTTGGAACCCCTTCGGTGATGGTCTCTGGAAGGGGAGCGAAGCACTGTGTTCGCTGATGGCTGATGGGAAGGGGAGCGTTGAGAATGTATATGACCAGAAGCCACCCCGTTGCCATTTGCGTGAGGCTTTATCGCGCTTTCCTTGCTCTGTTTATGCAAATTCCTGATCACGTGCAACCCCACGTAACCGAGGCAACAGTAAAAGACAACGGTGGCCATATTGCGCACGTCACTGACACTCTCCACCAATGGGATGGCCTCCATCGACCAATCAAAACTGAGCGTGTAGGGGAAGATAAGCAGCCAGAAGTTGAGGGAAGGGAGAAGATTGTAGGTAAGAGTCCTGGTGAGGAAGCTGTCTGAGTCCGAGGCTGGGTTATCAGAGGGAGCGAACTCTGGCGGCTTGTTGCCCATGAAGTAGATCCGGAATCCAACAAGCGAAGCTCCACAGGCAAACAGGCACAGAAGTCCTTCTAGCAGCCTTCTGTACTGACTCTGAAACACGGAGGGGAAAAAGGCATATATTAGTCAGAATTGCAATATGTTCGTGTTGTACTAATTTTACTGTCATCCTGAAAAGGTTCTAAGCGCTACCACGTCCTTGGCGTTCAGGCCTTTTCCCAGAACGATGACGTTTTTAACCGGAAGAATAACCTTAACGCTAATGTTAATGAATTATGAGGTGCGGGGATTTGCCAGGTCAAGACAAAAGGTACACCTTTTACTGACATTTGAAGTCGGATTGCATTTGACTAAGAAACATCAGTACTGGAAGCCTGAATGTGGAGGGGGTACCCTGCTAATTCAAGAAGGCCAAAGCAGAACTCATGCGATCGTTCCAGAGCAAAAATATACTTGTGAGTTTATCTTTGACCGCTAGACACCACACCACATGAAAAAATCAAGCAGCCGGGAGGGTGGGTGGGTGTTTGGGGGTTTAACGTCCTTTTCCACCACATAGGGTGATATCAAAGAGGGGGCAACGATGAAAAAGCCAGCACAAATATTTGGCCCCAGCCGGTATACGAACTCACGACCCGAGCATTAGAAGTCCAGCGCTCTACCATTCGGCCAACCCGGCTAAGCCTCTGGGTACATAGACCTGTGTTTAGCGCTCGGACCTATGTTCCTCCGTGTCTGTGGTCCGGGCGTTCCAACATAGGCGCGTTGGTGATCACCACTCCAGATGTGTTAGATTTTACAGTGAAATTTTCCCACAAGTGAGCAAACATGCGGTACAGGATAATTCCTTTTGGCATCCATATAAAAAAGAAATGATTTCGCGTGCTCCTCACATGAATTGTCAGTTTGATTAGAAGTGTATTTAGTGTACCCTTCCAGTGGAGAGGCAGTGGATTTTTTTTCAAACATTTTTTTTTACTGTGCAGTACTGAATGTCTTTTTACTTTTTACTCTGTGATCGGAAACAGTGTCAGAGGCTGAAATAACATTGTCAGTTATACTTTAGGGTTGGCGGGTGGCGGTTAAATTGTACAATTGTGACAGCTGAAACCGAGACCTTTACACGAATACATGTATCAAATTAAAAGTCTGTTCGGCATGCGCGGAAAGTCTAAGGAGTCCGCATGTTTCAGTTTCTAAAAAGAGGGAAGCTTCAATCAGGTCCCGAAGTCAGCTGACAGATGCCGACACAGGGACTTTCAGTTTGTCACGTAAAATATTGCACTTGCCGACATAATTATTCTGTGTGAAAATACAGGGACAAGAAGGACAAGTTGCACTCTCTACCCTGCGACCTAACAAGCCTTGCGTGATTCCGTCAGTCAGGATAATATCAAACTATTCTCGTGTCTTCAAACAGGCACCACGAATGCTATATAAGATGCATGTCCTGATATCGCGCTGAAACACCCACGCCATTGGACAAAACTGAATGAATATCACCCCGAGGTTCCTCCAAAAGCCTCGAATTCAATAGCACTTCTTGTCCAAACGCCGCAAACTCATCAATATCCATGCAGCGGCTGCTAGCCAATTGCACATCTCATAAGACCACCACAAAAGGGTTCATTCACCGTGCTCCGCATAGATGTCTAATGATGCAGAAACGCTTCAGAAAAGTTGTCAGCCGTGGCCCCGTTGAAGTTGAGGCAGACCGGAGATTTACAGGCGCTCTAGATCATTCGTGTGCACTCATGCGCAAAAGTGTGTTCAGCATGGATGGAATGCTTGGCCGCTCTTTTCTCACACCTGGGTACCGCTTAAGACGATCTGATGTAAATTTATGTGATCATGTAGATTACAGTGCCGTCAGTTCTTGTGATCTACCGGATCCCTTTAGGTTTTTCTCGTTTTCGTGCAAACCACACAGGTGTTGTCAGAATCAATCTTTGGTATAAGGACTATTTTATCGGACGGGATATCGGCACTGCTGGAACTGTCATAATTATAGTTTATACCGCCACCCAGAAACCTAAAGCCTGCAATTACGAAAAGCAATGAGCGGCTGATTGTATACAAAGACTGAGTGACAGCAGCTGCAAATCGTAATTTATCTCTGTGATTTCTGTATTTCATTTTAGAAGTATGGTTGCTAGGCTGGATCAATATTGCATTTGCATGGTGACGTGCTGGCATTTAGACTTCTGACTGACATCGCCGATGCCATTAAAAGTAGTTAAAAATAGAAATCTCTCTCTCTCTCTCTCTCTCTCTCTCTCTCTCTCTCTCTCTCTCTCTCTGTCCTCTATGATATCTATATACCACAGTTACATTTACCACGTCATAAATCATATCATGTCTTTCTCAAAGCTGCTGGTTTTCAAGACGCAGCAAAACAACAACAACAACAACAACAACAACAACAGCCAGAAACGAGAGAGAGAGAGAGAGAGAGAGAGAGAGAGAGATTTTATTGAGTAGCCCGTTCGCGTTGGGCTATATCAGTGGAGTGAGTTGTTTTTGGGTTTTTTGTTTTTGTTGTTGTTGTTTTTGTATCCTTTTTTTTTTTTGGTATCCATTTTCTTTTATGACATCTCTGGTCCTCTTGTGATCGGACACGGGGTAACAAGATTTTACGGCTGCAGACATACAGACATAATCAAATCATACATGTAAAGCAACAAAAATAATATGAAGGAACAGTTGAGAGCTGTAGCAATATAGTATAATTATATGATTTGATTTCATGGAGGAAAATACTCCGTACAAGCATCTAGAGATCTGCTTAATTGCATCATCAGAGTCTGCCTTAAGGACAAAGGATACTGCATTTTCATTTAATGGGCTCATTCCCTGTATATGAATTTTATATATGCCTGCCGGAAACATCTCAACTACTGCAGATGAGCCAACTCTGAAAGGAAGCGTGGAAATCGGGGCGCTCACTGTCAGTGTCAGTAATTCTGTAATGCCAATCTACAACGCTTTGCCTGAGCTCACAGAGAAACCTGTTTGTATCGCCAACGCCATGCTGGTGCCAAACAATACCAAAACCATTCCCACATAGTGGTCCCAATCGTGATTACTGTCTATGGTTATATCGCACTCTTGTACAAATGCACTGTGTGCAATCAGTCTGCGTGTACACACTGTGAATCCGGTCTTCCACTATCGGTCACCCTACAACTCACTCCAACCACTCGTAATCGTCAATCAAGAAACGCTGCAGCACCGGCTGCAGGCAGAATGCACTTCCTGACACACACCCGGGGTCGTGCAGTGCACATGCAAGCAACTGACGCCAACACTGTTAAAATGGAAATTGTTTTGTGATTGAATTCAAGTATCCCTACGTCATGTTGCACTACCGGTATGTTTGCAGCTAGTATTGTACACTGTAACAGATCTGAACAAAAATCACATGACGAGTGAATACAGCGCAGTTACATCACTCGCAATTTGTGCACGCACGCACGCACACACACACACACACACACACAAGAAAGAATTACGCAAATGAAGGTTACTGTATGCACATCAGACTCTGCTTGGTTTGTACATGGAAACCCAGACAGTTTTCACCGGAAAACACACACACACACACACACACACACACACACACACACACACACACACACACACACACACACACACACACACACATGGGGGTAGCGGGGGACGGCGTGGACTGGTGGATGGGTGGTGGGGTGGGGTGGGGGGGGGGGGGGCGGCGCGGGGGCGGGGTAGGGGGTTGGTCACGTCTGAGTTGATCGCTTACCTTTGTACAACCCTGGCAGTTCACTCAGACATTCTACCCGCAATAAGAGGCGTACGAACAAAAGTCGAGCGCGGTGTTAATTTACCCTACAATGCCGTAATGACATGTCCACACAATCGAGTCAGGCCACCACTGGGCACTGCCTGAAGAGAATCTAATTCCCTCCACAAAGGGAAAGTAAGCGCCGCATTGTTGGGTCATTAAGTGATAATCCTAGTTACGCTGGTGGCGCAATCTGTCTTGGGTAGAGGCAGTAGATTGCAGCCACTAGCCAGGTAGAGGGCTCTACACTTGTAACGTTAAACGGGCCTAAGTGTTGATAAAATCCGTGGTGCTTACTCCCTTTTTACCAAATGACGGTGGACTTGGCTTTCGCGTGTGGACGTAAGGGGTGGACACGATTGTTGTATGGATTTTCTGGAGATGAAAGAGGATTACGAAACTGAAGGTTATTGTATACGCCTTCTGTGTGCCTGGAACAGGAGAACCAAGGACGTTTTTTTTCTTTCTGAACACACACACACACACACACACACACACACACACACACACACACACACACACACACCTCCTGCATGCTCATGTCCTGGAAAACTATTGCACTGGAGCTGTCCGAGAACTTTTCCTCCCCAAACATTTCAAAACAACTGCTAGTAACACGCGACTAAGCACAAAATAAAGGGTCAAAGTATTCTGAAACAGTAACACGCTACTTAAAACACACACACACACACACACACACACACACACACACACACACACACACACACACACACACACACACACTGCAGAGTATTTGGCAGAGCATATTCCTCACGTATCCCAGTACATAACCCTCATATCTCTATTAGTTAAAAATGTGCTTTTCCTCCCAGTCAGTAACAGGTCCCTTTCTATTAACTCTTAATTCTTTACAGGCGCTCCGCCGTCATTTGGTGACACTTTTATATGCGACAATTTCTCGAACGGAGCTCGCCCACCGACAGACGTAAGAAATACACCATAAAACTTGCTGAGACGAAACCAGAAGAACTAAGACCTTCTTTAGCTTGTCGCATAAACACGACAAAACCGCTGTCCCTCTGCGGACACAATCAGTACTCGGGTGACACAAGAGCAGTACCTGCGAGCAACGATCCTTTACGAAATACCGGTGTGCTCTACAAGTGAGAAATCCGAGCCGACACGCTTCGATGAGCAAACAACTGCCAGAGCGCTGTCAACGACCTGTAGCTGAATGACAGAAGACTTGGGATTAAGATGCATAAGAAAAATCCTTCCAGGCTTCGTTGACAAATAAAATGATCTTCTTGATTTAAACATGGTTTTATTTCCAAATGATCTTCTTTTTCTTCTTCTCATTAGTATTATTATTATAAAACAAGCTTCGAAAAAAGGTAGGTGGGTGGCGGTGCACCGCGGGGGAAGCAGCCCGATTTTCCTAAAAGGGATAATGTAAAGGTAGTTAACAAATGAAATTATTATTATTATTATTATTCATTCGTTCATTATTTTTTCTTAACTGTTCGAGCGTCGGACTCGAGGTCAGGATGTCGAGGGTTCGAATCTGATTTTCCTAAAAGGGATAATGTAAAGGTAGTTAACAAGTGAAATTATTATTATTATTATTCGTTCATTAATTTTTCTTAACTGTTCGAGCGTCGGACTCGAGGTCAGGATGTCGAGGGTTCGAATCCGACACGATCCAAATCTGTACGTACATGTTTATCCAGGGCCCCCGTCTTCGAAATCCCCCTCCTGTTTTGTTGGCCTGTTTGTCCGTATTTCATACACGCACCTGCAATATTTGTGTTTCTTCCTTTTCACTGTATTGTTCATTTTCCTGTACGCAATTTTCATGACATTTCTTTCAAGCACATGATCTTATACGCCTTACACGTCAATCACACTTTTTCAACGCCTCACTTCAGAATGACACGCAATTTCGTCCCTAACCGTAAAATAAACACAATAAATTTTCTTTCACCTTATCTGCATTTCTACTTCAGCAATGCAATGGGCAGAGACTGCAACAAAACGACAAATCTCAAGTAAACCCTCTTGACGACAAAAACTGTCCGTACTCGACAAAAATCTTGAGACCTTCACCCCCCATTCAATGCCCTTTGCACCTGGTTATCAAAACTGATGGCAGAATCATCGATTCCCCTCCATTTACCTGGTATTAAGCAAGGTGCGCTATTTCCCCCTGTGTAAACATGCCACCCCTTGGCAATTTCCAAAGAAGGGGGGAGAGGCGGTGTTACTCCTGTCCTCGGTTTAGATAACATTTGTCAAAGGGCGTTAATACAATTTTGCTCTCCACGGTCCGGGGCCATGCTGAGAATGTTTTGTAATTTTACCTGCTCTTATTAATTTTCAGAA
Source organism: Batillaria attramentaria (assembly GCA_018292915.2). Taxonomy (NCBI): domain Eukaryota; kingdom Metazoa; phylum Mollusca; class Gastropoda; family Batillariidae; genus Batillaria; species Batillaria attramentaria. Next base: position 131,823 of record JACVVK020000198.1, on the reverse strand, counting down.
CTACTCTCTCTTTTTACTCTCTTTTTTTTTCTACAAGGAAATGTGACAGAAACGACCATTAAAATGTATTTATGAAGGCGTGACAGAAACACGCAGTTCAAAGGGGTAAGCAAATAACGTCAGGTCATGTGGCATCCGGAACAGATATGCACGCACTGGTTGGCGTTTTGAGGAGGCGGGGAGTTCACGTCCTTTTCCGTCACATAAGAATACTATTAAGGAGAAAAAGGAAATGTGTTCTCTAATTTAAAGTAAAATTGAACGGTCTTGTTACAGTGTTCATGTTATGGTGTTTATCGTATTTGAAGAACGCCACGGTCAATGGACTTTCATGGAAAAAGGTTCCTATATCGAAATGAGAAATCGTTGTCAGATGCATAAGTTTATTTTAATAAACTCGATCGTGATGGTGGAAAAACAACAACACCAACAACAAAACGAAACACAAAATGATGAGAGTACGTAAAATCAATTCTAAACTAGCCTCTGTTAAACTAAACATGTACATGAAAATGTACCCTATAATGAGTCGAAGAAAAGGGAGTGATTACAAAAAAAATAAACAGCACATCTTGACGATCGGCCGGTTGGTAAACATACTGAATACAAAATTGCCTGGAATGATTCACAGTTCCCGTCACTCCCAGAATTAATTGGGGTTATAGGCTCCCCTGACACGATGTCGTCGGCTCACTCGTCGAAACTCGGTATCATTAGAGCGGCGCACCTGCAGACTAGTTAATGTTAAACGTACATGTTCAAAGGTTACTCAACTTCACAGAAGACAACTTTCACTGATTTTAGAGCACGCGTATGTGCAAGCGAAGTAGTCTATCGTAGCATGCACTTTCCAGGTTTTCCATAGTTACGGACCACGTAGCGTCTTGTTGTTTTGTTTGTTTGTGTGTTTGTTTAAGCAAAGTGAGAGCACGTACTACCACTTCTAGAGATCTCCATTGGCTACCAGTCCACTTCCGCCTTCAGTATAAAATTTCTGTTCTGGCTTTTCGTCATTTTGATGGCACCCTTCAACCATAAATTTCGGCTTCACTCGTCACCTTCCAACCGTCGCGAACCCTCCGGTCGTCGTCCGAGAGGCTTCCCAAACTTCCCAAACGCAACCTGAAATCCTTTGGCGAGCACTCTTTCAGTTTTGTCGCACTAACCTTTTGGAATTTTCTGCCAGAACATCTGAGAAATACGCCCACACGGCCTATTTTTAAGAGCAATCTTTTGTAAAGCCTTCCAGTATTTTCCTGTGCAACTAGTCAGTTTTACCAGTGTATGTTCACCGTTTGTAAAATGTGCGTGAGTGTCGGTGAGTGATTGGCGCATTAAGTTTTATTTAAAGAAATGCGCCCTACAAATACCATTTATTATTATTATTTTATTTTGTTTTTTACAACATAACACGAGCGGTATCAAGCTAGTATGAAGGTAGAATGGCAAGACAATGACAAAACAAGCTCTTACACGTCGAAATGACTCTTGAAGAAACTCACACATGCAAAAAGTCGCACTTTACACGGCACCTCGATTTTCGCGTCGCGTGTAGCCTTTCGTAAGTTCAGTGCAGCCTGTGAAATGCTAAAAACACCAAAACAGCTCAGAACGATAAGCGAGTGAACCTAGAAATGTCGGAATATTGGCTTTTAAATTGCACGGAGGTAGTTGAAATGTGCAGTCTTTATACAAAATTGAGCAAACATGACAAGGAGTGTAGAGTGTTGTGCTCTGGCGCACGGACAAAGTGGTGTCATGACACCCCACTGCCCTCGATAATAATTCAGATTAAAAAGCTGTGAGGGTCGGGGAACATAGAAACAAACCGTACAGGACTATGCGGCGTGTTCACGGGGTGTGGGCGAAATGGTCTCGAGTGTTTCCGGTGCTACTCAGCTTCAAAAGCAGCACCGTCAGGACAGAGTGCTTCCAAAATGTAGTACCGGGTGTTTCCGTTTTCAAATTTGAGTAGCAAAGGGATTTCTGTCTGTCGGTGTGACACTGAGAAAGGGGCTGTTTATCAACCAGGGCTCGTATGTAAAACTCGAGGTTAATTTAACCCACGGCTAAGGGCTTAACCCAGACTAGGACAAAAGAAACCCCAAAACAAAATTAAATAAAAAAGGAAGCGAAGAAAGAAAGACAAAAATCATTCTATAACGGCTTAGGCATCTTGCTGGAATGGATCCGCTTCCTGATTTAAAACAAAACAAAACAAAAAACAGAAAATTTAACCCTAGAGCTAGGTAGTTCGAGGTTAGACTCTAACCCGGGGTTAAAATCCCTAACCTCGACTTCTGCATGCGGAGCCAGACAACGACTTTGACTCACGCGTTACTACAACACAAAGACGTGTGTATGCTTAAAAAAAAAAAAAAAAAAAAAAAACATTATTCGGGAAAGTCGGACTGCTTCCCCCCAGACGAAGCGCGTCGCTGCGGTGCAGAGCCACTTAACCTACCTATCCTATTTTTTTAATTTTTTTTTTCAATTTTGCTGGGGGAGGAAATCCGAATAACCCGGAGAGGAATCCCCGATGAACAGCCCAGTAGCCAGGAAAAATCGGTATCACATAATTATTACAAGCTCGACCTGGGCGCGAACCCAAACTTCGCCGTGACAGCTGTGACGGTCGTTCAGTCCGACGCGCTGCCTATTAGACCGCCCCCCCCCCCCCCCCCACACACACACACATTTTTCAAACATACGGTTTTACGTGAGAACAGTCACTGTCAAAACCTTTGAAGCCGAGCAGCACCAGAGACACCAGCGTCGATTTTGGCTGAACCCCGAGGTGTTTCTTGGCACAGGCGAGTGTGTGTTTATTTTAGACGTTTACTTTTGAGTGAGGTGGGATTGCCGGGTTGTCACTTACAAGTGTGAAATTATCACCAAGGGCAATTACGACATTAGTACCTAGCGCGGGAAAGTGAAAACAGTTCAAACAGATAAATGATTTTAAGCTTCAGAGAAGTATTTTTCGTCTAAACATAACTGCAAAACTGCCGTACTGCAGAAGACTGTGAAGAGGGCTGGTGCTGCTGTCTGAACAAACTGAGGTTCTGTTTGTGTATTCTGCGCATTAGCCTTGCTGTCGAAAGGGATTTCATAAGAAAATTAATAGCTTTTGCTATGTTGCAAACCCTTACTTTGCACAAAGTGTGGAGAAACAAACAGGAAAATGGAGTTTACTTCAGTTTGTCCCCTACCCCCACGCCCACCGACCCCCCCCCCCCCCCCCCCAATAGTTGAAGACTTGAACGTTTCGTGGTAGAGGTGAGGTGGTCACACGAACACGCCAGGGACCTTAAGTAGTACTTTACAATTTCAAGTTTTGTTAAATAATGAAAATAAACGACATCTGAGCTAGGAGTGCCTGCTTCACCCTTTCCAGAACACAAAATTAACATAAACAGAAGAAAACTTACACATGCAAAAAGTCGCTACTCACCCCCTCCCCCAACTCCACACACCCGTGCAAATCATTCCGTAGGGATAGGTGGAGCCGAATGGTAGAGCGTTGGACTTCCAATGCTCGGGTCGTGAGTTCGATTCCCGGCTGGGGCCAAACGTTTGTGCTGGCTTTTTCATCGTTGCCCCGTCTTTGATATCACCCGTATGTGGAAAAAAAAGGACGTTAAACTCCCAAACACCCACCCACCCGTAGGGATAGGACTTGTTTACTGGCCTTAGAACCGCGTTACGTATGTGTGTGTCACTGTGTGAGTGAATGCTCTTGATTCATGAAAGCAACCGCAGGATGATGATGATGATGACGATGACGATTTCAAAGCTTACCTTTGTGAAGATGCTGAAATTGAGAACGTCCTTGACCGAGGCCTTGTGGCGAATGAAGACATCAAACGTGGCGCACGCAGCCAGCACAGCGATGGCCTGTTCCTTGGCCAGCATGGACGCGGCAGTGAAGAGCACCACCAGGCCCATCAGCATCCACCTCCGGCCCCTCCCTCCCTCCCCAGCCACAGCCACAACCCCAGCCCCAGCCTTGCCGTCGCGGATGAGCACATACTGCATGTAGCTGAGGAGGGTCAGCAGGTAGAAGAGACACGCCATGATGTCAGCCCGACCCACGATCCCAGCCACAGCTTCAGTGTGGATTGGGTGGGCGGCGAACATCAGCCCGGCCACAAGGGTCGGGAAGGTGTAGACCAGGACCTTCCTAGCCAGGTGCGTGAACACCCAGGTCGTGACGGCATGGCAGAGGACGTTGCCAAGGTGATACCCAAGCGGGTCGAGCTCGCCCAGATAGTAGTTGAGCCTGAACGTGAGGACGCAGAGCGGGCGGTAGGATTTGTGGGAGCCGGAGTGTGTGAGAGGCGTCCCCCAGAAATCATCGTACACGAGGTTGATCAGCGGTGTCTCAGGCAGGAGGTCAGGGTTCTTCAGGATCGCGCGGCTGAAAGGTAACAAGAGAGTGTTAGAAGTGAATTAAAGCCAGCGAGTTCTAGTAACAATTTACAGCTACATCTATTCCTTTTATTTGGAGATGGAATAATCTAGGGCTGTGCTGACACTAGTTAGGGTAACCCATGAGTGTGCGGACACATCCATCCTTGATTTCAGGAGAGAGGAGACCATGACTATGCTGACACAAACTTCGACCCCCCCCCCCCCCCGCGACCCCCACCCCTTCCGACTGTTCGAACTATATATACTTACGCAAGTGTTTATAAGCTGTGCTTGCTCTGCTCTCCTGTGCAATTTCACAAATGCGGTTTTCTAGCTTTATATCCCCGGTGCCAACTGTGAAGAAGAATTTGAGAACACTGCGACTATGGAAGCTATCACTATAGCTAAGGACCCATAAAGCAGAATAACCATTAGTACGTGTACTGTTCAAACAAAACCAGAGGTTCAGTGTTCTCTGTCCGACAACCACCTGACCTATCTGGCGCCATCATTTCCGCGTCACAGTACTATCAAGGCTGTTCCTTCTAAGACAGCTGGACTATGTCAGAGGCAAACCGGTATCATCAGACACACACACGCGCAGGTGATTGGGGAGGATCAAAGAGCGTCCCGCATGCCGCGTCTCACCTGCGGAAAGGAAAACTCAAGTGTCCCAACTCTGACATTTCAACCCTGAGCTAACTTGACCCGTGAAACAGATCCGAGTTAATTGGCCAGCTCTATTCTTTGCTCAAGACCGAAAGTTTGGGGGCCGTGATAGAAAGGGTGAAAAGACAGCGATGAAAATGGAGATGTGAAGTAACAAACACAGGTAGAGGGGATAAGATATGAACTGCCAGGGACGGCCAATTCTCAGTTGACGTAGACTCTGTGACTTTCAACTGAGCCTTTACGGACCAGTAAAAGATCCAAAGCTGTTCCTGCTGCTACTGCTGTTGTTGTTGTTGTTGTTGTTGATGTCGCTGATGCTGATGTTTTTTGTACTCTCTGGCTGATTGGTTGGGGGGGGGGGGGGGGGGGGGGGCGGGGTGGCCGAATGGTAGAGCGTTGGACTTCCAATGCTCGGGTCGTGAGTTCGAATCCCGGCTGGGGCCAAATATTTCTGCTGGCTTTTTCATCGTTGCCCCGTCTTTGATATCACCCGTGTGTGGTGGAAAAAGACGTTAAACTCCCAAACACCCACCCACCCTTGGTTGGTTGGTTGGCTCCGGGTTTAACGTCCCTTTCTACCACTTAAGAGTGACATCAAAGACGGGGCAACAAGGAAAACGCCAGGACAATCTACTGGCTCCCACATGGGATTCGAACTCACGACAACCGCACTTAAAGTCATTTCCACTACAAGCTCGGCCGTCCCAGCTTCCTGCATAAGGGAAAGGACAGGTTCATCAAGGACGAAACAAACAACAAAACAACAGCCAGCACAATCTCGGCTCCCAGCCGGAATTCGAACTAATGACAAGGTCCACTGCTCTACCAGATCGCCTGTTTTAGCTCCCTCCGTGGACAAGCCGGACAGGTTCATTCTCCGCGCATGGTAGAATGGGGGAAGGAAGGAACGCTGCTGCAGTCAACTGGGTCTTGTTAGGCGACTAGGGGGGAACCATGCTTGGGGGACAAACATAGCTGATCCTCCAGGCAAACTCGGAGGAGAAGGGGGCGGTCCGTTCTACAGGTTGGCGTCCACGTAACGCGTCGCCACTCAAGACGCTGACAGGGTTAATCTGCGAAGCCGGTACAGTACTGTACGCGGAAAATCTTAAGTTGGGTGTGTTTACATGGCTGTTGGTTTTCAGTGTGCTGTGTTGTGTTGTGTTGTGCTGTGCTGTGTTGTGTGTGTGTGTGTGAGTGCGTGCGTGCGTGCGTGTGCGTGTGTGTGTGTGCTCTTTCCTTCTTAAAAATCAATCAGGCTTCAACTCAGCGTAACTTTATCGCCTTAGATACTCTTAAGTTTTGCTGTTGTTTTTGTCTCTCCTCTCTCTCTCTCTGTCTCTCAGCAGGGAATCGATCTAACACCACCAACCCCCCTCCCACACCCCTCTCCTCTCCACCCGCTCACTGGCATCCCCGTCAAGTTTATGCATTCGACACGACAGGCACCGGGAAAGAGTCTGTGCGTGAATTTGACTCGATCTGGCGGTGACAAATCCCAACCCAAAATTAAATTCCAGCCCATCCGGCGGAGATCCGAACATGGTACAACTACATGTACCTCAGGATCGGCATACCGGACGCTTTAACCACTAAGCCAAACCCATTTTTGCCGTACACGTCAGGCTGTGGCACTAGTGTGAAAGGGTAACAGCGTGCTAATCTCCACAGCAATAGTTGAACGAGAGGTCGGACAGTCCGATAGCGAAGATAGTAGCGGTGGTATGTGACTGAAACTCTGGAACGAAAACATCCGAACTCTTTCAGTAGCGTTGCCACAGTTTGACACGCTGAACAAGTGGGCAGCGGATGAGGCATTTTGTTCAGTGTAGGCGGAGATCTTTCAGTTTCAGTGTGTGTGTGTGTGTGTGTGTGTGTGTGTGTGTGTGTGTGTGTGTGTGTGAGAGAGAGAGAGCAGAGAGACAGACAGACAGACAGAGAGACAGACAGACAGACTGACTGACTGACTGACTGAAACGTTTATTTCAGGATAAAGACTTGTAGGCATGGTCTGCCTATCTTACAAGCTGTCCTGCTAATCTAGAAACACTAAAAAGTAAAGGCTAACATGACAAAAAGTATACCAGGCACAAAAGGAGTAAATCTAATAAGAAAACAGAAAAAAAATTAAACATGCAAAGATAGAAAGAAGCGCAAGAAATTTGAAGGAAACACATCGGAAAATAGGTGAAGAAGTAAATAGCATGGTGTTTGAAATTGTAGTATACGACATAACTTGTAAAAAGGTAACATGTCATAGTGCCATCTGATAACGAGTAGTTTAGCATGGTTCGGATATTGTTCGTGGACCTATGACTGACGTAAGTATCTGAGAAGTTGAGTTTTAAATGAATGAAGCTTCGGGGTACATTTTAAGTATGCTGGCAACTGGTTCCATGAAAGTGACCCAGAGAATGAGAGGCTTGTTTTAAAAATGTCCATTCTAGGTAATGGTAATTGGAACAGGCCATTTCTTGCGTTGTGTCGCTGACTTGGTTGAAAGAACTTGGTCAGATATGGAGGAGCCTTACAGTGGACTATCTTGTGCATGAAAACACATCGGTTGAACTCAAGATGCTTGGTAAGGGGGAGGACAGGCAGACAGACAGACACAGTCTGCGCTGAGTGAAGAAGAAATTAACGGGCATCACCCAGTTCAGTAACATCAGGGTACTGTTATTGTACTAGCTGTTGTTACTGTTTGGTTGTTTGTAAATAAAACATAATCAACAATGATTAGCTTTAATTCACAAGACATCTGTTCAAAAAAATCAAAGTGTCTCAGTCAAACCGATTAATCAGCTTCTGCGTCGACGCAGCTGAAGATTACCTTATCGTTCTTAGCTGCCGGAGTGATCAGCCTTGATTTTTACTATTACTTTTAGGCTAGTTTTAAAAGATTAAGGTCAAAACAATTTCTTATGCTGTTTCCAGCTTCCCTTCAAACTGTTACAACTAATCTATAGTTCTCCCCACAGGTTCTCTTTGTTGAAGAATTGTAAAAAGGTCAGATTGTCAGTGTAGCATCTGAAATATCAGCACAGCAGTTATTAAAACAAATGTGTTACTGATCAATACGAGATGTATCAATAAGAGAGACCTAATATGCCTACGAATTTGGAAAAGGCTGTTAAAGCGTTTCTATGACAACCTCTCTCTCTCTCTCTCTCTCTCTCTCTCTCTCTCTCTCTCTCTCTCTCTCTCTTCCAAAAATAGAGACAGTTAATACATCGTGTAATCGGCTGAACCACTATGTCCGGGTATTTAATTTCTTCACAAAGTTTCTCTGGAAACTTAAAAATAATTGCCACAGCCATCACGTTTCATAGAAAAGGGGGAAAAAACAAACGCACAAGTTTCTTGTCGTTTTTGCCATAGCAACGGCAAATTCAAAACGGTCTATGCACCTGCAGCTTCTCTTGTTATAGAATAAAATCTATGTGTGGGTTTGTTGCTGTTGCTGTTGTTGTTTGGGGGGGGGGGTCTCTTGTCTCTTCTTTTGTTTTACATTTTGTAGTTTAGCAACGGCAAATCATAAACTGGCACGTGTGTTACAAGTTCTACCACTGAAAAATAAAGTTTCATTCTCTCTCTCTCTCTCTCTCTCTCTCTCTCTCTCTCTCTCTCTCTCTCTCTGTTTGAAACGGCATGGTTGTTGAAATCGTTTATACGTCTGTAATGTTACCGTTGTAAAATAAAGCTCTTTTTCTTGCTCTCAATTTTGTTCTTGTTTGGAGGGGAGGGGTGGGGGAGGGGGAGGAAGGGGGAAGAGAGGGGGAGCGTCTTCTTCTTCAAATGCCTGCAGCAAGGAGCAGATTCCGTTCGCAAGGAGGGGCGGATGTGTCACATAGTTTGGATAGAGTGTGTTATCCAATCCTGCTGTTTGTATTTGAAGGTAGAGGTTGGCTCGGAGAGGCTGGCGTACTGGCTTAGCTTACTCGTGTTCCAGCTTCATGCACTGCAATACCTTCTCCCACCATGTCACACCTACCTCCTGTCTGCCGCTTAAAGGCACTAGACGCGCGTCTGCTATACAATAAGGCGCTGCCGAAAAGTGCTGTCGTGCTCTTCATAACTGTTGCTTGACTGAATCAAATAAAAACATCACAGGCCTGTATGTGGGTTATGGCGGAATAACTGGGTCAAGGTTAGCGTGATAGTGCTGAAAAACTGTGTCGGCGAACCTGTTGCTTGTTCTGTTTATAGGCGTGTTGGATAAAAGTCAAAACCGGCTGAAA